>SMDT01000417.1:0-173017 GCA_005392925.1 Aquilaria sinensis
TTCATTGTTCGATGCCCAACAAAGGTGATGCACTCATAAATTCTCTCGTTATCTATCTTTGATTATAACATCCACAGGGTGATTTTTTGTAGCAAAAAAGTTATTGACAACTTCTTGCATATTTTCCTGAATCTTTGATTGGATATCACCATGTATGTCAACTTCCTTACCCAGTTCATGCAACAACCATGCGTTGCTCATCTGGATGTTGCACATCGTGTCTTTAGATCTCAAAGGAATGGTTATTAATGACATTTTCTTATCCTGTCCAAGTAGTCTCCAATTACAGGGCTATATAGATTTTGATTGATAGGTTGCCAAACTACTCATAGATCAACTATTGGTTACTTTACAATGCTAGAAACTAGTCCAATATCATGGAAATGTAAAAAAGCAACCTGTTGTGTCAAAATCATCAACTAATGCTGAATATGGAGCTTTTGCTCAAATCACTAACGAGTTATAATGGTTGCAATATGTTTCCAATGATGTTGGCATTCCTACCGTACCTTAAATTTGTCATATCAGTATCCTACTTTATTTTTGTGACTCAATTGGGTTCTTTATGCTAATTTCAATACTCAATCTAGCGAAAAATGTTAATGTGACATTAATTAGCATTAAAATAAATATTAAATTACAATTTTAGTCCTCAAAGTTTTCTAATCAATGGTTTTAAATTTTAAACTTCTAAATCCACAATCTTAACCCTAACTAAATTAAAATTTTCTTATTTTTTCTATACAATGCTTTTACTCATCTTCTAACCCAAATTGGTTTTTGCCACCCAATTTTTTTTCCCGTTCATCTAGTCATCTTTAATATTGACACCCGCTTCTTCGATTTCACAATCAACTTCCACCCAAAATCTATGATCGATGAGGTCGCAATTGAAATCTCCCTCCCAGCAACCAAAATCTTAAAGCCATCATCCGTTTCTTAGATTGACGCCATAACCGGTGGGTTTACTGATTTTTAGTGCTATTGATGGTGGTAAGGGAGGAAGAAAGATTGAAAAAATACAAAATCTAGAACCCCATCTCTTTTTACCCGATGATAGGACCAATGTCACTAATGAAAGAATTGTGCTGCCAGCGATGCAAACTTTTTGAAGCGTTACAAGAGATATTAAAGGTCCCTTTCTCCTTTGGATTTATGAAATTCATGGTGGCAGCTGTATAGGAAGTCTGCAAGTTTGGGGCGAATGATTTCTATTCTACCAACACATTGAAGCTCTCTCAAGCCATCAATTACGATTGGTGATTTTTCTATTAGAATTGCTACCCAAGATTTGAGATTCTTAGAATTGTGGTTCCATTCACTGATTGATTTAGATTGGGTGTTTTGTTGTCTTGCTTTGCTTCTTTGTTCACAATTATGGGCACCAAAGAAATGATAGAAGCATGCACAAGGAAGGCTAATCTGCTCAGATCTGCTTAGATTTGGTGTAAGTGTAGACTTAAGTTGAGTATGGATCTAGCTTTGGGAATAATCTTATAAGCATAGAAAAGACAACAAAAGTGATTACGTGAAGAGATGAATCTGAAGAGGATTACATGAAAATTGAATATGAGCAAGGAGATCGAGGGCACATAAAAGGGGGCAAAAGTTAACTTTCGTTTATACTTCATCATATCTTTCATCAAATAGGACACATGGCATAAAAATAAGGTAGAGGGGCATAGAGCAAAAGGGAGTAGATTACCAACGTTCAGCTGAAGGGGAGTTGAAATTATATATTTGGTTTCTATTGGATTTCCATGGGCTTTTATTGAATTTCCTCCAATTTTAAACACTGCCACCCAGTCCATGGCCCCCTGTACTGGTCATTAATATCTTCATCTTTCAAAAGCTAAGGAAAAGTATACCTAACAATCTTGAACTAATAAATGTTTTTAGAAATCAAGTGATGGAGTGGATGGTGAGGCAATTACTAGGATACAATGATCCAACTTTCTCAGACTCGGAAAAAGTGGTTCTGCAAATGTTCAAAGCTGATGACAAGTTGGAGTATACTCGTGCCTACTTGAATCGTTTGGCAAATGCAAATTTGAATCTCACCAACACCAACACCAACGTTTTTATCTACAATGCCACAAGGAGACCCATAATGTTCATGACGCAACACAACTAGTCAGACCATTTTATGGACTTAACGTGCCCAGTGGAAATACATAATGGCTAGTGCGGTTCTTTTTCTACTAGTGATCATTGGGGGCCATTGTGTACCGCATCAACTTTGTCGGCAGCTGCATGATGAGTTGGGACAATTAGTTGACATAGTGGAATTTATGTTATGTCAAGATTTGCAACAATCGCTGCTTCGTCGACACTAACTGGGAGATGATTCAGTAGAATGTGCAAGGTGTATTGGATAACTTTTGCATCATAAAAAATCATCCTGTGGATGTTGCAATCAAGATAGATGAAGGGAACTATTTCTGAGTGCATCGCCTTTGTTAGGCATTGAACGACGAATAGAAACATGTTCGGAACTCTTGTGACGGAGAGGATGCTAAAGAAGTTACTGTCAGGGTGATACTATGTCATTGTCATTGCGCAAATGCTTGAGGCAGATGGCAAGTTGGAGATTGATCATGCCTACTTGAAGCATTTGGAAGATTAATATAGTAACAAGATCGTCAACCCCATGCTTCTTACATACAACATAGCAAAGGAGACCATAACGTTCATCAGGCAGCACAATGAGTTTGGCCACTTTGTGCATTTAGTGCTACCAGCGAGGATACATAATGGCCAGCAGGCTTTTTTTTCCACCTTAGACGGTAGTAGCCTTGAGAGGACTTTACGAGAAACGTTGTGTGCCACATCAATTACACAGACATAGAGTTCAATATGAGCTGGCGTATTTGGTTCGATGTTCAGAACATCTGTAATGCTCAGTTCAGCAACAACTCATTGACTGAAATAATTCGTTGTTTTGAGATTGAAATCCAAATTGACCAAACAAAGAGCTTATGAGTGCCTTACCTACATCATACATGAAAATATAGTTTGATCGCCACACGATGAATTTTGACTTAGATCAAGTTTGTAGCTGTTTGAACTTGGTGTTATTCTTATTCTTATGAGAAAATATTGTGATAAATGAATAAAATTATGAAAATATGGATGCCTAGAATAAGCTGCGAACGGTTGCTGAATAGGCCGTAGTCAACATACGCAAATTCCCTAATGTGGTCATGTTTGGGAGCCATTCCTAGCTTAATTTAGGCATTGATATTCTCACAACTTTGTTGATCTATCACAATATTTTTCACAAAAGTACCAAGTTCAAATAGCAAAAATGTAGATCGAAGTCAGAATTCATCTAATAACAATCAAACTCAATATGCACACTTGATGTAGTTGAGGCATTCAGGAGTCTTTTTGTAGTTTATTAGGCTTTCAACCTTAAAGCGATGTTTTTCTTCAGTTAGCAAATTGTTGCTGATCTAGGCATTGCATTAGTTTTGATCGTAGAACTGAGTATGCCATCTTATCATGAAGTCTATGTTTGTGGAGTTGATGTCATACACGATATCCCCCGTAAAGTCGTCCTAAGGTCTCCACCATTGTTGGCAGAAAAAGGAGCCCCATTGGCCATTATGTATCTCCATGAGAGGGGCTAAATGCACGAAGTGACCTAACCTGCCACGGTGCCTGATGAATGTTATGGTCTCTTTCGTGGCATTGTAGATAAGAAGCTTGGTGCAGTAGTAGATCTTCTTGCCATATTCAGTTTCCAAATGCTTTAAGTACCCTCTATGTTTGCTTTTTAGCAGCAACACGCTTGTGATTGAGGAAACATGCCTATGTTAACTACCATGCCCATGCCTAGAACCATGGCATTAAAGATTTCATGACTTTTTGTGTTAGGAGGTGAAACACAGCCAACACACCCATGTCTATGACCGTGTTCAGTTAGTGTTAGGATTTTTCTAATGATTTTTCTATAGTATTTAAGGAGGGAAAAGAGTGCATAAAAGAAGAATAAAGAGTTTAGGGTTCATAGGAAAAGGTTATAGGAGGCAGTGCTGATGATCAACACTGATTAATTCATGTTGAAGTAAGAATTTCTTAGATAAGAAGACATTTAGAGGTGGAGTTTCTTATTTCTAGTTTTCTTTTGTTCTTGTTGTATTTTTTTATTCAAATGTTAGTCTAATTTTCTACTCATACTTAGAGTAGATGAATCCTAGAATGATATTGTTTCTATGATTGCTTTTGTTTAACTTTATATAGTTTCTTATGATCTATCCATATTTGCCAATTCAATGTGTGATTTCAAATATGTTACGCTAACCAATTGTGTCTTTGAGGAAGGGGACAAGTTTCACACTAATGGGCATCATAAACCATAAAACCAATATCCAACATTTTTTTAATGGAATGGGATAAGTTGATACCATATAGTGTTTAAAGCCTCATACTGAGGCTTAGACCACCCAGACGGTTCAACATGGGCCTGAATCTTCAATTCTACGTCCCAAAACGTGTTAGACTCTCCTAGTAGGAAGCTTGTTCGAGTAGGTAAAGTAATTGAAACCTAGTTTGGAATCTTATTTCAAGTTTACATAGCAAGAATAGGTATGTTAGGTGAAGTTCATTAAGTTCCGTGCAGTTTAAGTCACTAAATAAGGTTCATGGATAAAATGGTAATTTTGTGTCTCAAAGTGTCTAGCACTAAGAATTAAAAATAAGTTTTGGAAGCCTAACTTTTACTTTAAACCTAAGCTTAGCTTAAATAAACATGATTTGACCAAGATTGGGCTTTTTGCTTCCATTTTTGCTTCCAAACCCGAGTTCATCATTCACTCCACCATTTCATCAAGAAATTGAGCTTAAAATCAAAATGTTTTGGTAAAAATTGAAGCCACCAAGGGTGTAAATGCATTAGGAAGCTTGATTCAAGTGGAATTTCATGTTTTTGAAGTTTGGAATTACATTTCTAGCTATTCCCTATTTTTGATGTGAAGTAACTTTGTGTTTTTTTGGTGATTTCTTGTTTATGGGTTGATTGGAAACTTGGGTTTTAGTTAGAAGTTAGTAATTTGATGTTTTGTGCATTTATTTGCTTGAAACTTATAACTAACTATGGTTTATGTGGCATGGATTTGAGGTTCATTTGTTATTAGATTGAGGTTAAGTGTTATGGGATTGATGTTTATGTGGTGTCAAATTATGGTTCATGTGGTATCAGACTTAGGTTAAACAGTAACTAATTCAAGTAAAAGTGGTATCAGATTTAGGTTAAATGGTATAAGAATTAGATTTAAGTGGTATTAGATTTAGGTTAAGTGGTATCATATTCAAGTTCATGTGATATTAGATATAGGTTCAAGTGGTATCAAATTCAAGTTCAGCGGTATTAGTTTAAGGTTTATGTTATATTAGATTCAAGTTCATGTAGTATTAGATTGAACTTCATGTGGTGCCAGATTGAGATTAAGTAGTATAAAATTTAGGTATATGTGGCATCAAAATCAGGTCAAGTGGTATCACATTTTCACAATGCATCACAACTTGCTTCTGACTAGCTGAAACTTTTCTAAACTCCCTTGTTAAAGCTTAAACTTGACTTGCCAACATTGAATAGGCATTAAAACTATAAACTACAGTTGCTCTACTTGGCTTAATTCTATATGATGGTTGCTATTGGTAATTGTTCATTGCTATCTCATCAATTAATTCCTATACTGCTTTAGGTGTCTTACTATTAAAAGTACCACCAACCGTTGCATCAATCATTTGTTTAGAAACATAACTCTGGCCATTATAGAACATTTGCACTTGCATCCATGTATATAACCCATGATGCAAACACCTTATTAATAGATCCTTGAACTTTTCCCAAGCCTTATATAATGTTTCTGAATCCATCTAGTTGAAAGCAGAAATATCATTACGGAACTTTGCGGTCTTGGCCGCAAGAAAATCAGATTGAAATTAAATGGTATCAAATTTCAGCTAGTCAGAAGCAAGTCTATGACTACTTGGTTGGCACTAAGCCAGTTCATACCTAGTATGATGTTATATCCATTAGTATCCAAGACCATCAAGTCAGCTTTAAGCTTTATGATGTGGTCTGGTTGTGTGGGATCGGCATCTCCACTGTGTGCAGTGATGAAGGCAGTAGGGAGTCCTGGAGAAAAATTGGCATCCTGGGTGGATCGCCTCAAGTGAAGGCCGACAGCTCCTTGGTCCCGTGGTGAAGAGGTGACGTGAAGTTCGTACATCGTGGTAAAGGGCCCGGAACAAAGATCCTCCAGGGATGCCTGGTTGGAACACTCAGAAAACAGCGGTTAGAAGATCCCTAGAATCTTTTCCCGGCGAGGAGCCTCCGACGCCCAAGTCAGTGCATTTTTTCAGAGAAAAACACCGTAATAAGTACAAAAGACGTGTACCTGGCGTGTCTTTCTATGGGACGGAGGGAGAGTATTCAAGCGGAGAGGAGAGAGTGTCATCTATTTTCCGGCCTCTCTTTGTCCCTCTTTTCTCCCGCCGGAACCCCCTTTATGGCCATGTGCCTGGCGTATTTACAGGAGGAAATGAGCCTTTAAGATTGTGGCACGTGTATGGTTGGATGATGCCTGTACCGCTAGGCGTGGGATTCCTTGGGCGCCTGCAGGCTCCTCGAGCCATGAGCTGCAACAATCATACTTTGATATGACAAGTCGGGGGCTGTATCACTTTGTTAGACTACATGTGAGGGCGCCGTGCAGGGCGTACGGGCAAAGTGTCAGAGACTCCTGGATGACTTTTGCCGCGCCTTTGAGGTCCCCTAGGTTGAAGTCCGTCTTCTTAGTGGGGGGCCTTTCCCGGAGTCAGGATGGTACCTTGGGCATCACTTGTTTCCAAGGTTAGTTCGGTCGCCCTCGCGAGGGAGACGGTGCGTTGATTTTCCGAGGTAGGTACCAGCGTTCTGCCGAGGTGGTGTTCCTCAGGTGTCTGACTCCCTTCTTTGTGGGCTGTTTTCAGGACTTCGGAGTGTGTCATTCGCCACCCAAAGGATGTGCCTTGTTCAGGCAAATGCCAGCTGTCTGTCTTTTGGTGTTCTTTTGGCGTTCTCAAGGTGCCCAACTTCTCCCAACTTTTTTGTTTTTCCTGCAATTGGCCAGCGAACCCTCACGTCTTGAAACTAGGTGTGTCAGTTCTTGGGTGATGCGCCCGGGTTTTCAGAATATCAGAAAGCGCGCCCAGGTTTCTTGCAATGGGTGGCACGTGGCAAGAGCTGGCTGGGAAAGGCGCATCTTTCTCGTGCGAGGGGCAGTTATGGCGTCGTTTCGCCTTCTCGTGGCAGTTGTGCCCCTTCTTGCCCTATATAAACACCTTTCGCTTCATTTTTGCCTCACTTTTTATTTTTAGCTCTCATCTGCTTTAGAGCCTTTTCTCTGTCTTTTCTCCATTTTCCGGCACAATTCTTACGGCGGAGCGATTTTCGGCTATTTTTCACGATGGCGTCCAGAAATTCAGATTTTGGCAAGGCTTTTGGTGAGTTCTGTTTCAGAGTTCCTTCAGTTTTTTGGTTTTTGGCTTCCCGAAGTCATTTTCCTCTGTCCCGAAGTCCCTCCTCCTCTTATCCTACCATATCGTCGTTTATTCTCGAGATTGGGCATCCTCTTATGTTTCATTCTTGCCAGTTTTTTGAAAGTGAATTTCCTTTCAAAATTTTCAGCATTCTTTGTCTTTGTAGGCTCACACTGATGTTCTTTTTCAAAAATGAGTGACGAATCAGCTGCCTACTATAAGTCCCTCTTTCTTGGTCAGACCGAAAAGGGAGAACAAATGAAGAAGGGTGCTACCAAGAGGTGCAAGACTTTTGGGAGCGGGCCGTTTTCGGCGACGAAGAGGACGAAGAAAGACACCCTTTTTCCACCCCCCGAGGATGCGGCGGAGACTAAACATGTCATCGCAACTTCCATCCCGCCTGAGACTCTTGTCAGGGTTGAAATTTTTGCCGAGGTTCCTGTGGGGGCGCTTACTGTTGCCACTGTTCCAAGTCCTACCGCATCAGTGATCCCTTTAAGTACCTTAGTAAGTGATTCTACTGCTGAGGAATTGGAGAAACGCTGAAGGGATGAAGGGGAACACGTTCCTACTATTGCGGAATTGGAGAAGCGCCGAAGGGATAAATGGAAACAGGTTCCTGCCATCATGGAAGAAATCCCAGACGCTGACGAGGACACTGCTGGGGTTCCGCCCGGTTTGCCTTTTGCTCCTTTTTTTTTTCGATACTTTCGATTTGTATAACGATGAGCTTTATTTAACTTATGTCTTCGCTTTTTCAGAGGATTTGGCACCCCCAGTTTGGGTAACTGATCACGCCCGAAGACGGGCTCTTCGAGACTCTCTCATCCCGAGGGACAAAATCCCAAGGGAGCCATTCTGGTCTTTCACAGAGGACATGAATCTGTTCTCCGAAGACTGTCGTGAAATGGCCCCCTAGATGGCAAGGGGCGTGCTCACCCAAGCTTCCTCCAAGGCAGTTGCCGAGGAGTGTGCCTCTGAGGGCACCCTTGTTGCCAAGATTTCTGAGCACGCTGCCCGTGTAACTCTCCTGGTCCTTTTACTTTTCTTCTCGCTTCCTTATCTCCGTATTTTGGGTTTCCTTGTAAATTTTGCTAAATGTCCATTCTTTTGCAGCTCTTGGGGTACAGTGAGTACCTTCGGGTGTGGACGTCAGAGCAGTCTTCAGCACGAGTTTGGGCCGAGAATGAGCTGGCGATGGCCAAGCGCTTCTATGCTGATTCGGCGTTGGCCAATATCGAATTAAGCCGGATAGTCAGGGAGAAGGTAGCTGCTGTTCGGGACGAGTTTTTAAGGGGCCAGGAGGACCTCATAAAAGACTTCTCCCACAAGATGGCCGTCCTTGGCGCGGAGGTTGTGGGCCTAACCTTAGCCAATGAAGCCATTCAAAAGGAGAAGGAGGAAGAGACCGCTCTATTGGCGATGGCTCTTACTGACAATGCCAGCCTTCGAGCCGAGGTCGGCATGCTGAGGGAGGACGATGCTAACCTCCGAACCGAGGTCGACATGCTGAAAAAGGACTCAAAGAACAAGAAGAAGGTGAAAGAGCTGGAGAAGGAGGTTGCAACCCTTTAAAAGGAGGTCTTGGATCTTCAGAACGAGGTGGATGACTTAGACGTGGCTAAGGACAAAGCTGTCTAGGCAACGAAGGTTGCTTTTCAGGATGGTTTCTGCCTAGCCCGTCATCAGTTTCATAAGAAGTATCCGGACCTTGACCTCTCCTTTTTGGCAGCCATGGATATTCCCGAGGGTCCTCGGTAGGCTTGGTCAAAGATAGAGCTCCTCAACCTATCACCTGCCTCATTTTGGAAAACGTCGGCCAAAGACAGCGGAGCTGGAGCTTCCCATGATGCCGGGGCCCTCTAGATATCCTAGGGCTTTTTTCCTTCTTTTTCTTCGTGTTTTTCTTTTCTTTGTAACCATCTTCCTGTATCGAAATTTCGATTAATGAATTCTCATAATTTTGGGTAAGTGTTTTGAGTAATTTTTTCCAATATTTCGAGCGATCTTTTCCAATGATCCCGACCACATTCGGTCAAGGAACTTCGAAACGCTTCTCGCTTACCTTTATTGTGGTTTTCCATCTTTTCCCGACCACATTCGGCCAAGGGATCTTGGAAAACCCTTATCGTTTTCCATCTTTGCCCAACCACATTCAGTCAAGGGATTTTGGAAAACCCTTATCGTTTTCCATCTTTTCCCGACCACATTCGGTCAAGGGATTTTGGGAAAACCCTTGTTGTTTCCCATCCTTTCCTGACCACATTCGGTCAAGGGATTTTGGAAAACCCTTGTTGTTTCTTCGTTTTCCATCTTTTTCCGACCACATTCGGTCAAGGGATCTTGGAAAACCCTTGTCGTTTTCCATCTTTTCTCGACCACATTCGGTCAAGGGATCTTGGGAAAACCCTTATTGTTTTTCATCCTTTCCCGACCACATTCGGTCAAGGGATTTTTGGAAAACACTTGTTGTTTTCCATCTTTTCCCGACCATATTCGATCAAGGGATTTTGGGAAAACAATTGCTGTTTGTTTCTCCCATCAATCTCTCGGGGATTTGTTTGTTGTTGGCGAAGTTCTCTCAGGCCAATCTTAGCCTTCTTTCGCCAGCCATATTCGATAGACTTCCCCTTTTTTGGGCATGTAGCCCGATCAACTAAAGAAACGTGAACTTTGGGAAAAACATGACCTTCGGAAGCGTGTGGTTTAGCTCTGTCTGGCGGATGTTTTGGCATAGCGGAAAACTTCTATACTTGGAGAAATTTTTTTCACCTGTATACCATTTTATCTAAAATTCTAAGTATAGAATTCTTTTAAGACATCTGTATGCCATGCACTTTTTAGTTTTCCTCCCTCGGCGCCACTAAGCTTGTATGCTTCCTTTCGGACCTCGTCTACTCTCCGTGGCCGAGGTACCTCGTGGGACTCCTTTTTTGGTCCATTCTGCAGATTTGCACTTATGGTCACTTCTTGCTGAGGGGCTACTTTTCTGAGCTTGGCCATCCTTTTGCGTTCGCCCATTAGGTCGAGCGTACTTTCTCAACCCGAGGTTGCTTCCTCTTTCATCGAACACTCGTATTCTAATAGGTGGCCGTACTATTTCAAATGGATAGCGGCCTTCGTACTGGAGATAAGTGAGAAAGGTAAATATTTCCCTGCTTTGCTTCTTTGAGAGTTATCTAGTAACTCTTAGGTACGATAGGAACTTTTCTTGGCCATTTTCCCTTTGCTTTCTCCAACCTCCTTTGTAGTCCTTTTTATAGCTCTTTTGGAAACCTTGCCTGTCTGTTGTTCGGTAATTGAACTAGTAGGCCGCAATGCTTTCTTATGTCGGAGCTGGTGACGGATTCTTGAAATCCTTTGCCTATAGACTGGAAATCATTATTGGCCAGTATTACTATTGGTATGCTAAATCAGCATATTGTGTTCTTCCAGATGAATTTTTTGTGCACTTTGTGCCGGCATGGTTGCTAGGTGTTCTGCCCTACCCTGCTCAGTGAAGTAGTCCTCTACTTCACATCTTCGGGTGCTGTCAAGAGCGGCTTGGTGTAATTTCTCCGAGGTTATCCGCTGAGAGGGCAGTCTTCGGGTGCTGGCTTGTCCTTGGCCATTTTCACACCTTCTGGGCGAATTGCCCCGCACCTTTTTTACCGATATATATATTAATAACGGAGTTGCATACCTTTGCCTGCATGGTTTTCCCTCCATCAGGAAATATCGTCCGGAACGTCTTTGGACTTTCTGCTGCTTCATGAGGATTTTTGGGATCCTTTGGTTTTGAGGTTTCTCCTAACAGGATCTTTCAGCTTTTTGCCTAATGCTGGCGGCCAATACTTCTGGTAATCAAAATTTGATCGTTTCGGTGGCCTCCCTGCCTTCGGGCCCCCGAGGGGGTATACCAGCGTCCTGACGTTCTGCGCTTGGGGCTCCACTGGTAAGGAGTTTTCACTCTGGATCTAACCTTCGCTCTGTTTCCCTTATTAGTTCCAGCCTTCCCTCTTTTTGGGATTTCGGCGGTGTAGTCTGCCAGTACCTGGGCGTTCACTGCCCTTCTATGTTCATGCGTGTCGTAGTACTTTCTGAGTTCGATGCACCATTTTTATAGCCTTTTCTGAATACTTCTACCTTTTGTTTTTGTGACATCACACAGGGGCAGGTCACTTCGGACAGCGATAGCGTGTTCAGGAGAGCAGAATCGGTTCCTTCTGTCCGCTAGACAAGTCATAGATGACTTTTCGGGGCAATGGGCCTTGACTTCGTTGCCGAGGAGATGGTGATTTTTCCTCAGGTGCCGAACTCGGGGAGGTCCGGGCCATCCTGAACCCGCTTTTCCCGCAGTCCATATCCCGAAGGGGACTCATCTCGTTGATCTTTTACTTCCCACACTTTTGTGGCTTGACACAGGACTTTTCCCCTCAACGAGGTAGCGCTGCGAAGGTGCTTTGGTTTGAACTTAGCTGTGGCCTTTTTCGGCTTGACTACTGCATCATTTCGACCACGACAAGGCGTGAGTATTCGCGCAGGAAGCCTGTGATAGTACTCAGAAGGCATTTACCCTCGGGCGGAGGCACCCTTGCTGCCATTATTTGGTTGCCTGCTGAATTTTTGGCGTGGACAGGGACCTCGGAAGTCCCTTTTTCTTAGAACGCCAAGCTTCAACTTTGGCAACCTAGGAGCTATTTCCCACAGACGGCGCCAAATGATGCGGTTCGGTTGTGCGGGACCAGCATCTCCATTGTGTGCGGTGATGAAGGCAGCAGGGAGTCCTGGAGAAAAATTGGCGTCTTGGGTGGATCGCCTCAAGTGAAGGTCGGTTGTGCGGGACCAGCATCTCCACTTTGTGCGGTGATGAAGGCAGCAGGGAGTCCTGGAGAAAAATTGGCGTCCTGGGTGGATCGCCTAAAGTGAAGGCTGGCAGCTCCTTGGTCCCGTGGCGAAGAGGTGACGTGAAGTTCTTACAGCGTGGTAAAGGGCCCGGAACAAAGAACCTCCAGGGATGCCTAGCTGGAACACTCAGAAAACAGCGGTTAGGAGGTCCCCGAAATCTTTTCCCGGGGAGGAGCCTCCGACACCCAAGTCAGTGCCTTTTTTTAGAGGAAAACGCCGTAATAAGTACAAAAGACGTGTACCTGGCGTGTCTTTCTGTGGGCCGGAAGGAGAGTATTCAGGCGGAGAGGAGAGAGTGTCCTCTGTTTTCCAGCCTCTCTCTGTCCTGTTCTTTCCAGCCGGAGCCGGAGCGTCCCCCTTTATGGCCATGTGCCTGGCGTATTTAAAGGAGGAAACGAGCCTTTAAGATTGTGGCACGTGTATGGTTGGATGATGCCTATACTGCTGGGCGTGGGATTCCTTGGGCGCCTGTAGGCTCCTCGAGCCATGAGCTGCAACAATCATACTCTAATATGACAAGTCAGGGGGTTTGTCACTTTGTCAGACTACATGTGAGGGCGCCATGCAGGGCGTACGGGTGAAGTGTCAAAGACTCCTAGATGACTTCTGCCGCACCTCTGAGGTCCCCTAGGTCGAAGTCCGTCTTCGTAGTGGGGGGCCTTTCCCGGAGTCAGGATGGTACCTTGGGCATCACTTGTTTCCGAGGTTAGTTCAGTCACCCTGGCGAGGGAGACGGTGCGTTGATTTCCTGAGGTAGGTACCAGCGTTCTGTCAAGGTGGTGTTCCTCAAGTGTTTGGCTCCCTTCTTTCCCGAAGTCCTTAGGTAACTAGTGTGGCCACACTTCGGTCATCTCTCTAGTTCACCAAGCCTAAGCATGCAATTTTTCACCATATGGTATGTTATCATAACCTTATTCCCGACAGTTTTAACCAGGTACATTTTATTCATATTGCATGCTTTTAGGTTCATATCTTTGACTAGCTT
Source organism: Aquilaria sinensis (assembly GCA_005392925.1). Taxonomy (NCBI): domain Eukaryota; kingdom Viridiplantae; phylum Streptophyta; class Magnoliopsida; order Malvales; family Thymelaeaceae; genus Aquilaria; species Aquilaria sinensis. Next base: position 13,403 of record SMDT01000417.1, read on the forward strand.
AAAGGATACTATAAATAAAGATGCTCCAGTATCAAATAAAACTGATACCTTATAACCATTTATCATAATGGTACCTTTCAGGGCTTTCCTAACTAGTCTGTCCTGGTCCATATCTTCCTCATCATCCTCAGCTTCTCTGACTTCTAGGTCATCTCGTGCTCACTTTGATGCCTCAATCTGGAATACTCTTCTAGTAGCCTGAGTTTGTCTCTTCATGCCCAGGGGCATGCTAGGTCCCTGGTCCCTTCTCGGTGCAGGTGAAGGCATATTGGGCCTACTTATAGGCAATTACCTCTGTGCCCATCTGTTATTGAACCCTCCTGGGGTCCTCTGTTCTTCTCCCTTGGTAGGATAGTCTTTTACTCAGTGATCTTGGGCACCGCACTTAAGGCATCTAGAAATGAGCCTCTAGCATGGCTTTTGGCCATGGAACTTTCCGCATCTCTCACATTGTGGTCCATAGGGGGATGTGGTCTTCTTTCTTTTATCCTTTCTTGGCTCATATGCCAAGCTGTCTCTACCTCTCTTCTTAGAGGGCTTTTGCATCTTGCTTGTACTTCCAGGGCCATTCATGGCTTGCCCCCTAAATTCTTGCTCCAGGGCCATAGCCCTTTGTACAATGTCATAGTATTTGTGGGCTCCTACTGCTCTAAGTATTCGCCTCAGCTTTGGCCTAAGCCCCCGGAGGAACCTTTTGGCGTTTAGGTCTTCCTGACTATCGTATTGTGGGGTATACCGTATGAGGTTACTGAACCTTTGTTCATATTCCAATACTAAGAGCTCTTTCTGCTTAAGTAGGTCAAACTCAACCTGCTTCTGGTCTTTCAGTGCTTCACTAAAGTATTGCTGCTGAAACACTTGCTGGAATTTGGCCCATTTCATTGCTCTTCTTCTCTAAGCGGGCCGCCTAGCATTTTTTCTAGCATAAGTCCTGTGGACTGCTCTTCACCATAATTCAGCATTTTTTTCCAGTCTGAAGGTTGCTAGTAACACTTTCTGAGAAGAGGAAACGTCCATCCTCTCAAAGATCTTTTCAATCTGGTTTACCCAGAATTCTGCCTCATCTGGGTTATAGCTTCCTTTAAATGCTAGGGGTGTTAGGGCAAGGAACCCCTCTAGTTGGCCTTCTCTTAGGCCTCCAGCATTATCAGTATTGGGCCTCCCTTTTTGGGCCCTCACTGCTCCAGTGGTGACAGGGAGTTGGGTAGGACTATCAATATCTTCCATGTCCAGCTTTTTTGCATCTGGACTTTCTTCCTCTTCTTCTCTCAGTTCTTGTCTAATTTCAGTCCTGATCCTTTTAGCTCTTGGATTTCTCTTTTCTTCATCCTCATCATCGCCATTCTCAATGGCTTGGTCACCTAGCACAGGTTGTTTCCCTCTCATTCTTCTTATTGAGGGTTCTCTTTGCTGCCTAGCAGGTTCTGGGACTTGGGCTTGACCCCTTGCTAGGATCTGCATGCTTGTAGCTATTTGGGCCATGGTGGCCTACATAGCTTCTATCATTACTTCCATTCTTCCTTAGGCATCAAGGCTAGGCCCAGCAACATTTGCCCTATTAGACTTAATAGCCCCAACTTGGGCCTCTAGAGCAGAGCTAGTATGCTTATTCCCCTGATGGGAAGTTTTATTTTCATTTTGGCCTCTAGTTTCTCGGCTCATATTTTTTGTTCTCATCCTGTCAGAACAACAAGCAAGGCACACACAATTGCTCAATATTCATAAATACTCATTAGTGGACCTAACATATGTGGGAACAAGTCTATACTATCACAAATCATAGACAAAAAATTTTGGTCCTTAAGAGCAAGGTTGCTCTGATACCAAGCTTGTCGTGCCTTGATTTGCCCTTGGCCCATTCGGACCTAATTATTTAAAACACGCAGCAGAAATTTTCATACACAGAAGGGGCATTTAATACTTATTAAGACTTATGGGCATGAACCCCAAGATACTTACTGGTATTAGCTCATTAAATTCTTTAATTAAGGTTAAGTTGATGTGCTCTCAGAAACAAGCTAGTACCTATATGGAATTCATGTGTTCATTTCATGGTCTTTACCAAGTTTAGTCATGAACATGCATGACAACCAAAACACTAACTCAAGTTTAGAAAAACTTATTTATCATGCATATGCTTTGTATGCTTATGTGTCTTGGTGATCACTAGTGCACAGAGTCACTTAACTCCTCTAGATGCAACTTAATACTTATGCATCCATTAATTTACATACTTGCACTTAATTTCTTTAGAAGCCAATCCTTAGTAGATGCATCCAAATTTCATGCTTCTCCAAGTTTACTTGCATGTTCTTCTTTAACTGCACATACATAGCCAAACATTGCATGCTTTCAAATTAAACTTAGGCTTGTGGACTTTTATTACTTAAACATAAGCATGACCAAATTTGACATGCAATTTACTTATCTTGTCTAGTTTTTTATTGGGGCCAATACATGCATTTAGGTTCATTTTCAACATGCTTCAAGTTTTATGAAAAACATACATCCCACAAATCATGCATGGGCCTTGGTAAGTCCACCAAGCAATAAAAATCTAAAAAATATCCAAAGTCCAATTACAAGCCCAAAATCCAAGTTTGACTGAAATTACTAAGTCCATAGGTTTTGGTCACTAAAGTTAGACCAACTAAAATATATGCTCATCAAGCAAACAATAAATGCACAATGCCATGGAACACAAATTTTCTACCTTAATAGATTTTGTTCCCACAACTTTAAGACTTCAAGTCCTAAATATAAAGTTCATACTTATTAGCTTGTTTACAAGCAACTTATACACTTAGGTTATTTAGGAATATTTGAGCAATACCATACACATACCCAAACCTTAGCACAATAGAGAGAGTATCAAATACTCTTAGCTCGATTTCTCAAGCAAGCCTTTTCCTACAAAAGTATAGTAGGGCGGGTGAGTTATAAAACTCAATAAAGATTCCAGTGGCATCCAATGCTTAACTTATGATCTCTAAGGTCTAATATATGCGAAGCACATAATGGGAAAATAATCTTATACTCCTGCAAAGAAAACACAAAGACAAAGAAAACACGAAGATATATGCATATAACAATAATATCATAATCGGGGGTTAGCATGCACATCCAAACAGAGAAGCACACAAACACACACACCACTTAACACCTTTTTCATAAAAGGGCAGTAAGCATCCTTCATATTTTAGTTCATTATTTTATTTTCATAATGTTTTCGGAGAGCTCACTTAGCATAAGAATTAAGGTGGCCGCCTTAACTCCTAGCCCATAATGCTTGCTTAACTTAACTTAGCTTATGACCACAACAGCATTGCCGAAGTAATAACACAACTTAAGCCCTCTTAGCACTCCTAAGATCATACGGTTACAATAACCATCACCTAGGGACCCGAATACTCAAAGAGTATAGAAATCCTTACCCACGATACCGAAAGCTTTAGAAGCTTGTTCTCCTTCATTTTTTCTTGCTTGTTGACTCTAGAAATTATTTTCTAGCACAAGAACCAAAATGGCCGAATTTATTAGTAAGCATAATGTTGCTTTTCTTAACATAAAATACTAAGAACACTTGGTGGTTAGCTCAAATAATACAAAATACTAAGAACACTTGCTGTACACTTATGGAACCTCAACTAGGAGGTAAGGCTAAATTTATGAGCTTGCTTTTCTTCAAGTTTCTTCTTGAGTCCTTGCTTCCAAAGAACTTAGAAGCTCATGTATGCAAAGAGCTCTTTGAGTAGAGCTCAAAACCTCCAAGAAATGGAGATGGTTGAAAGTTTCACCTTGGTTTTTCTTGAATTCTTCACTTGATTCTTGCTCTTTATGGTCTTAGAGCTTGAAATGTACCAAGAACACTTGGTTTTTGTTTGAGGAAGGTTATGATCTTGCTACGGCTGAATGTTTAGAGGAAGAAGAGAGTTGGAAATGTGTTTGGAGAGGAAGAATGAGTGATGGCCGAAAATAGAGAGAGATGAGAAAAGAGTTGAGAGTGTTTGTTCTTGTGAAGTGAAATGATCAAATGAGGAGGGGGAGGTGCATGGCCGGCTATACCCATTCAAATTGGGTGGGAGACAAGTTTAGTGGAGGCAATAAACAATGTTAATGGGAAACAAGAGTGGGGGACAAGTTGGAAAAGAAGTATGGGCAATGCGTGGGTGAATTGTTTAATGGTGAGTGGAGTATGTGTGGAATAGTTTTATAATGTGAGTCGAGGGTGAATAGGACAATTTTTTTAATGGGGAAATGGCCATGGCCGGCCAAGGCCATGCAAATTGGGCTAATTCCCCATTTAGTCCTCCAATTATTTGAATTTTGGCAATTGAGCCCAACTTAGAACAATCCCTTTGTTCAATTGAGTCCCTCACCTTTAAAATCCACCGTTTTCACCGCTAATTCTCTTGGCCTAAGCCAAGCTTAATTTCAAGAATGTCCAACACTCATTTATGCCCAAGCCATACTTAATTCAATGTCCCCTCAAATTAATTGAGCTTAATTTTCAATTTAGGAAAATTTTTATCCACTTACTCCATTTAGCCCGGGACTTTATCACTTAGGATTTTCTGGGCATTCCAACACTCCCCTCATTAAGAAATTTGGCCTTTCAAATTTCCTAGGAGCTTAGGGAAGGTATCCACTTACTTCTAACCTTTCTGGTGTACCTTGCCAATACCCGTATTTGTTCTTCTTCACAGGGGACTTTCACCATAGATATATACTTACTTCTGAGCTTTTTGGTGTCCCTTTCCAATACCTGTATTGGTTCTTCTTCATAGGTGAGATTTTGGGTAATGGGAACACTAGTGACATGTACCACTCGTTTAGGATCAAAGACACACTTCTTCAACTAACTTACATGGAAGGTGTCATGTACATGTCGCAGCTCAGGGGGTAGCTTTAACTTGTAGGCTATGTTTCCTACTCTTGCGAGTCTTAGGTAAGGTCCTACATACCTTGGGGCTAGTTTTCCTTGCTTCCCAAACCTCATTACTCCTTTCAGAGGAGATACTTTTAACCATACCCGGCCTCCTACTTGGAACTCCAGGTTTCTTCTTTTCTTGAGGTTGGCATATGATTCTTGGCTATTGTTAGCAGCCTTAATCCTTTCTTGGATTAGCTTAATTTTCCCAATAGTCTCTCTTATAAGTTCTGGGCCTATTTCCAACTTATCTCCTAGCTCATGCCAGTAGTGTGGAGCTATGCACCTTTTTCCATAGAGTGCCTCATAAGGTGCCATGCTGATCACTGAGTGATTGCTATTATTGGACAAAAACTCCACTAAGTGTAAATGCTTATCCCATTCTTCTTGGAAGTCAATAACACAACACCTCAACATATGTTCCAAGGTTTGGATGGTCCTCTTAGTCTGTCCATTCGTTTGAAGATGTTATGTAGAGCTAAACTTTAACTTGGTACCCAAGGCATGGTGCAAGGACTTCCAGAATCTGGAAACAAATCTTGGGTCTCGATCCGAGACAATATCATCTGGTACACCATGTAACCTTACTATCTCCTTAACATATAGTTGGGCTAACTTTTCCAGGGAGTCTGTAAGGTTTATGGGCAAAAAGTGGGCTGCCTTGGTCAATCTATCCACTATGACCCAGATTGCATTACACTTTCTTCGAGTCAGTGACAAACCCACTACAAATTCCATGGGTATGGATCCCCAGTTTCTTTCTGGTATAGGCAAGCTCTGTAATTTACCACCAGATCTCTGGTGCTCCACTTTGACTTGTTGACAAGTCATACACTTAGCCACATAAACACCAATCTCTTGCTTCATATATGGCCACCAGAAATGGGATCTCAAATCCTTGTACATTTTTTGAGCTCCAGGATGCGTACTCATCAAGCTGGAGTGGGCTTCTTCCAGGATTTGTTGCCTGATTCCATCCTTATTTGGCAAATAAATCCTATTATGAAAATATAATATTCCAGCCTTAAAGGAAAATCCTTGATACAATTTCCCTTGTTTCTACCTTGAGATCTTGGGAATCCCCTCATCTTGAAGTTGAACTTCCAGAATTAGGTCTTTCCATTCAGACCTAATAGTTAGGACCTTTACTTGGTCCACTTCCCACTGTCCCCATTCTTGGGCTAACTCAGTTATATTGAGTACTTCTACCTCAACGGGCTCTCTAGTGGCTTTGAGTATTCTCGTGTATTTCCTACTGAGAGCATCAGCTACAACGTTGGCTTTCCCGGCTGTATACTCGATGACACACTCAAAATCTTTTAGGTACTCAAGTCATCTTCTCTACCTCATGTTCAAGTCTTTTTGTGTGAATAGGTGCCTTAGACTCTTGTGGTCTGTGAAGACTTGAAATTTGCCTCCACTGCTTAAGAGCAAAGATCACTGCTGCTAACTCCAGATCATGAACTGGATAATTCTTCTCATGAGGCCCTAGTTGCCTTAACCCATAGGCTATTGCTTGTTTTCCTTGTATTAAGACACAACCTAGCCCTACTCGAGAAGCATCTGTGTAAACTATATACTCCTTAGTAGGGTCTGGTAAAACCAGTATTGGGGCTATAGTCAATATTTCCTTAAGTTCTTGGAAACTAGCCTCACATTGCTCACCCCACTCAAACTTTTGGTCATTTCTTGTTAATTCAGTGAGTGGAGTTACTAGCATAGAAAATTTGGGCATAAATCTCCTGTAGTAGCCAGCAAGCCCAAGGAAGCTTCTTATGTCCCCCACAATCTGAGGTTGCTTCCATTCCAAGACAGCTTTAATTTTCTCGAGATTAACAGTTAAACCATGCTCATTGATCACATGTCCGAGAAATCCAATTTCTTTAGCCCAAAATTGGCATTTACTTAGTTTGCCATATAACTCATGTTCCTTTAACAGGCTTAGCACTACTCTTAGGTGCTCCTTATGGGCTTCTTCATCCTTTGAGTACACCAATATGTCATCAATAAATACCATAACAAAGTAGTCCAAACAAGCCTTGAATACTCTTTGCATGAGGTCCATGAAAAAGGTTGGCACATTAGTGAGCCCAATGGCATCACCGTGTACCCAAAGTGACCATATCTAGTCCTGAAAGCTGTCTTTGGGACATCTTCTTCCTTGACTCTCAGCTGGAAGTATCCAGATCTGAGTTCTATCTTGGAAAAGACCTTAGCTCCCTTCAACTGATCAAATAGATCCTCAATCCTTGGGAGCAGGTATTTATTCTTAATGGTTAGTGCATTGAGCTTCCTGTAATCAATGCATAACCTAAGGGTTTCATCTTTGTTCACAAAAAGTACAGGTGCTCACAGGGAGATGTACTTGGCCTTATGAAACCCTTGTTAAGCAACTCATCTAGTTGCTTTCTTAACTCCACAATTTCAGGAATAACCATCCTGTAAGGAGTAATGGATGTTGGTGCAGCTCTTGGCACCAATCTGATTTCAAACTTAACCTCCCTTACAAGAAGGAGTCCCGGAAGATCTATGGGGAACACTTCAGGGAATTTTCTTATTATGGGTATTTTGTCCAGCTCTATTTGCACTTCAGTTCCATTTAACCCTAGGTATTCACCTTTTATTATTAAGGGTTTGTGTTCTACCACCTTTAAAAGATTTTCTGGGATTAACCCAGATGATTTTTCCAGGGATTAGGGTTTGTAGCCAGGTAGACAAATTTTCTTGGCATGGCAGTCTATGACTACCCTGTTGGCATTAAGCCAGTTCATACCTAGTATGATATCATATCCATTAGTATCCAAGGCCATCAAGTCAGCTCTAAGCTCTAGTTCACCAAGCCTAAGCATGCAATTTTTCACCTTATGGTATGTTATCATAACCTCATTCCTGGTATTTTTAACCAGGTACATTTTATCCGTATTACATACTTTTAGGTTCATATCTTTGACTAGCTTAGAGGATGCTATTGATAAAGATGCTCCAGTATCAAATAAAACTGATACCTCATTATCATTTATCGTAATGGTACCTTTTAGAGCTTTCCTAACCAGTCTATCCTGGTCCATATCTTCCTCATCATCTTTAGCTCCCCTAACCTCTGGGTCATCTCGTGCTCTCCTCGATGCCTCAATTTGGAAAACTATTCCAGTAGCCTTAGGTTGTCTCTTCCTGCCCTTATCTTGATCTCGTCCCTGTGGAGGTGGAGGCGTATTGGGCCTCCTTATAGGCAACTGCCTCTGTGTCCATCTATTATTGAACCCTCCCAGGGTCCTCTTTCTTCTTCCCTGGCAGGACAATCTTTTACCTAGTGATCTTGGGCACCACATTTAAGGCATCTAGAAGTGAGGCTATTGGGGCCCAATTACTCAGTCACGCAGCGAAAATTTTCTTACACTGAAGGGGCAATTATCACTTATTGAAACTTATCGGCATGAACCCCGAGATACTTATAGGTACTAGCTCGTTAAGCTCTTTATTTTAAGTTAAGTTGAAGTGCTCTAAAAAACAAGCGAGTACTTATGTGAAATTCATGTGTTCATTATATGGTCTTTACCAAGCTTAGCCAAGTACATGCATGGCATCCAAAACACCATTTCAAGTTTGGAAAAACTTATTTATCATGCATACACTTTGTATGCTTATGTTTCTTGGTGATCACTAGTGCACATACTCACTTAACTCCTCTAGATGCAACCTAATACTTATGCATCCGTTAATTCACATACTTGCACTTAATTTCTTTAGAAGCCAATCCTTAATACATGCATCCAAATTTCATGCTTCTCCAAGTTTACTTGCATGTTCTTTTTTAAGTGCACATACATAGCCAAACATTGCATGCTTCCAAATTAAATTTAGGCTTGTTGACTTTTGTTACTTAAGCATAAGCATGGTTGAATTTGACATGCAACTTACTTATCTTGTCTAGTTTCTTATTTGGGCCAATACATGCATTTAGGTCCATTTTCAACATGCTTCAATTTTCATGAAAAACGTACATCCCATAAATCATGCATGGGCCCTGGTAAGTCAACCAAGCAATAAAAATCCCAAAAATGTCCAAAGTTCTATTACAAGCCCAAAATCCAAGTTTGGCTGAAATTACTAAGTCTATAGGTTTTGGTCACTAAAGTTAGACCAACTAAAATACATGCTCATCAAGCAAGCCATAAATCCACAATGTCATAAAACATAAATTTTCTACCTTAATAGACCTTGTTCCTACAACTCTAATACTTCAAGTCCTGCACTTAAAGTCCACACTTATTAGCTTGATTACAAGCAACTTATAAACAGTTAGAGTGTTTGAAATATTTGAGCAATACCATACATACGCAAAACCTTAGCACAACAGAAAGATTATCCAATACTCTTAGCTCAATCTCTTAAGCAAATTTTTTCCTACAAAAGTAGAGTAGGGCGGGTGAGTTATAAAACTAAATAAGGATTTTGGCGGCATCCAATGCCTAACTTATGGCATCCAAGGCCTAACATATGCCAAGCACGTAATGGCAAAATAATCCTATACTCCTGCAAAGAAAACACAAAGGCAAAGAAAACACGAAGATACATGCATAGAACAATAATATCATAATCGGGGGTTAGCATGCACATCCAAAAAGAGAAGCACACAAACACACACACCACTTAGCATCTTTTTCAAAGAAGGGCAGCAAGCATCCCTCATATTTTAGTTCATTATTTCATTTCCATAATGTTTTCGGAGAGCTCACTTAGCATAGGAATTAAGGTGGCTGTCTTAACTCCTAGGCCATAATGCTTGCTTAACTTAATTTAGCTCATGAGCACAACAGAATTGCCAAAACAATAACATAACTTAAGCCCTGTTAGTACTCCTAAGATCATATGGTTACAATGACCATCACTTAGGGGCCCGAATACTCAAAGAGTATAGGAATCCTTACCCACAATATCGAAAGCTTTCAAAGCTTGTTTTCCTTCATTTTCTTGCTTGTTGACTCTAGAAATTGTTTTCTAGCACAAGAACCAAAATGGCCGAATTGTTAGGATGCATGATCTTGCATAAAATACCAAGAACACTTGGTGTTTAGCTTAAATAACACAAAATACCGAGAACCCTTGGTGTTTACTTATAGAACCTCACAAAGGAGGTAAGACCGAATTTATGAGCTTGCTTTTCTTCAAGTTTCTTCTTGATTCCTTACTTCCAATGGAGTTAAAAGCTCATGCATGTGAAGAGCTCCTTGATTAGAGCTCAAAATCACCAAGAAATGGAGATGGCCGAAAGTTCCTTTTTGGTTTTCCTTGATTTCTTCACTTGATTCTTACTTTGTATGGTCTTAAAACTTGATATTCACCAAGAACACTTGGTTTTTGTTTGAGGAAGCTTGTATTCTTGCTATGGTCAAATGGTTTTTGGAAGAAAAGAGTTGGAAGAGTGAAGAGAATGGCAAGAACTTGTGTTGGCCGAAAATGAGAGAGAATGAAGGATAGTTGAGAGCAAATGAGTTGTTGAAGTGATGAAATAAATGTGATTAAATGGGAGGAGTGTATGGCCAGCTATAGCATTCAAAATGGGTGGGAAAATGCCTTAGTGGAATAATTATTCAAATTCTAAGTGGGAGACATAATGGGGGACAAGTGTAAGAGTGGTATGGGCTTTAATAATGAAAAAGTGAAGGTGAGGGACAAAGGTGAGTGGAGGTATGGGTGGAATGTTATTTAATTGTGAGTGGAGGTGTAGGTGGCAATATTTTAATGGGAATTAGGGGCATGGCCGGCTGTGGCATCCAAGGCCATGCAAATTGGGCTAATTTATCCTTTAGTCCTTCAATTATTTGAATTTGGGCAATTAAGTCCAACTTACAACAATTCCTTTGTTCAATTAAGTCCCTCACCTTTTAAAATCCACCATTTTTACCACTAATTCCCTTGGTCTAAGCCAAGCTTAATTTCAAGAATGTCCAACACTCATTTATGCCCAAGCCATACTTAATTCAATGTCCCCTCAAATAATTGAGCTTAATTTTCAAGTTAGGAAAATTCTTATCCACTTAATCCACTTAGCCTTGGACTTAATCACTTAGGATTTTCCAGGCATTACAAAACTCCCCTCCTTAAGAAATTTGATCCTCCAAATTTCCTAGGAGCTTAAGGACGGTATCCGGATAGTTCTTAAGCATTTAAGCTTCGACCTCCCATGTGGCCTCCTCCTTAGAATGGTTAGTCCATTGTACTTTCACCATAGATATCCACTTACTTTTGAGCTTTCTGGTGTCCCTTGCCAATGCCCGAATTGGTTCTTCTTCATAGGTGAGATGTTGGGTAATGGGAACACTAGTGACATGTACCACTTGTTTTGGATCAGAGACACACTTCTTCAAAAAGCTTACATGGAAGGTGTTATGTACATGTCCTAGCTCAGGGGGTAGCTCTAACTTGTAAGCTACATTTCCTACTCTTGCGAGTATTAGGTTTGGCCCTACATACCTTGGGGCTAGTTTTACCCATTTACCAAACCTCATTACTCCTTTCATAGTAGATACTTTTAACCATACCCGGTCTCATACCTGGAACTCTAGGTCCCTTTTTTTTCTTAAGGTTGGCATATGATTCTTGCCTATTGTTGGCAGCCTTAATCCTTTCTTGGATTAGCTTAATTTTCCCAGTAGTCTCTCCTATGAGTTCTAGGCCTATTTCTAACTTATTTCATGGCTCATACCAATAGTGTGGAGTTATGCACCTTCTTCCATAAAGTGTCTCATAAGGTGCCATGCCGATCACTGAGTGATGGCTATTGTTGTACGAAAACTCCATGAAAGGAAAATGCTATCCCATTCTCCTTGGAAGTCAATAACACAACACCTCAACAGATCTTCCAAGGTTTGGATGGTCCTCTCAGTCTGTCCATCCGTTTGAGGATGGTATGCAGAGCTGAACTTTAACTTGGCACCTAAGGCATGGTGCAAGGACTTCCAGAATCTGGAAACAAATCTTGGGTCTCAATCTGAGACAATATCATCTGGTACACCATGTAGCCTTACTATCTCCTTAACATACAGCTGGGCTAACTTCTCCAGTGAGTCTGTAAGGTTTATGGGCAAGAAGTGGGCTGCCTTGGTCAATCTATCCACTATGACCCAGAATGCATTACACTTTCTCCGGGTCAGTGGCAAACCCACTACAAATTCCATGGGTATGGATCCCCAGTTTCTTTCTGGTATAGGCAAGCTCTGTAATTTACCACTAGATCTCTGGTGCTCCACTTTGATTTGCTGACAAGTCATACACTTAGCCACATAAGCACCAATCTCTTACTTCTATATGGCCACCAGAAATGGGATATCAAATCCTTGTACATTTTCTGAGCTCCAGGATGCGTACTCATCAAGCTGGAGTGGGCTTCTTCCAGGATTTGTTGCCTGATTCCATCCTTATTTGGCACATAAATCCTATTTTGGAAGTATAATATTCCAACCTTAAAGGAAAATCCTTGATACAATTTCCCTTGTTTCTGCCTTGGGATCCTGGGAATCTCCTCATCCCGAAGTTGAACTTCTTGAATTAGGTTTTTCCACTCAGACCTAATAGTTAGGACCTTTACTTGGTCCACTTCCCACTGTCCCCATTCTTGGGCTAACTTAGTTATACTGAGTACTTCTGCCTCAGCAGGCTCTCCAGTGGCTTTGAGTATTCTCGTGTGTTTCCTACTGAGAGCATCAGTTACAACGTTGGCTTTCCTGGCCGTATACTCCATGACACACTCAAAATCTTTCAGGTACTTGAGTCATCTTCTCTGCTTCATGTTAGGTCTTTCTGTGCGAACAGGTACCTTAGACTCCTGTGGTCCATGAAGAGTTGAAATTTTCCTCCAAGTAGGTAGTGCCTCCATTGCTTAAGAGCAAAGATCACTGCTGTTAACTCCAGATCATGAACTGGATAATTCTTCTCATGAGGCCTTAGTTGCCTTGACCCATAGGCTATTGCTTGTTTCCCTTGCATTAAGACACAGCCCAGACCTACTCGAGAAGCATCAGTGTAAACTATATACTCTTTAGTATGGTTTGGTAAGACCAGTATTGGGGATGTAGTCAATCTTTCCTTAAGTTCTTGGAAACTAGCCTCACATTGTTCACCCCACTCAAATTTTTGGTCCTTTCTTGTCAATTGAGTGAGTGGTGCTGCTAGCACAGAAAATTTGGGCACAAATCTCCTGTAGTAGCCAACAAGCCCTAGGAAGCTTTTTATGTCCCTCACAGTCTGAGGTTGCTTCCATTTCAAGACAGCTTTAATTTTATCGGAATCAACAGCTAAACCATGCTCATTTATGACATGTCCAATAAATCCAATTTCCTTAGCCCAAAATTGGGATTTAGTTAGTTTTTCATATAACTCATGTTCCTTACACTGGCTTAGCACCGCTCTTAGGTGCTCCTTATGGGCTTCTTCATCCTTTGAGTACACCAATATGTCATCAATAAATACCATAACAAAGTGGTCCAAATAAGCCTTGAACACTCTTTGTATAAGGTCCATAAAAAAGACTGGCGCATTAGTGAGCCAAATGGCATCACCGTGTACTCAAAGTGGCCATATCTAGTTCTGAAAGCTGTTTTTGGGACATATTCTTCCTTGACTCTCAGCTGGAAGTATCCAGATTTGAGGTCTATCTTGGAATAGACCTTAGCTCTATTCAACTGATCAAATAGATCCTCAATCCTTGGGAGTAGGTATTTATTCGTAATGGTAAGTGCATTGAGCTTCCTGTAATCAATGGACAACCTAAGGGTTCCATCTTTCTTCTTTACAAAAAGTACGGGTGGTTTCCAAGGAAATGTACTTGGCCTTATGAAACCCTTCTCGAGCAACTCATCCAATTGCTTTCTTAGCTTCACCATTTCAGGAATAGCCATCCTGTAAGGAGCAATGGATGCTGGTGTAGCTCCTAGCACCATATGATTTCAAACTCAACCTCATTTACAGGAGGGAGTCCTAGAAGATCTGTGGGGAACACTTTAGGGAATTCTCTTATTATGGGTATTTTACCCAGCTCTATTTCCACTTCAGTTCCATTTAACCCTAGGTATTCACCTTTTATTATTAAGGGTTTGTGTTCTACCACCTTTAAAAGATTTTCTGGGATTAACACAGATGATTTTTCCAGAGATTGGGGTTTGTAGCTAGGTAGACAAATTTGCTTGGCATGGCAGTCTATGACTACCCTGTTGGCACTAAGCTAGTTCATACCTAGTATGATGTCATATCTGTTAGTATCCAAGACCATCAGGTCAACTCTAAGATCTAGTTCACCAAGCCTAAGCATGCAATTTTTCACCATATGGTATGTTATCATAACCTCATTCTCGGCAGTTTTAACCAGGTACATTTTATCTGTATTGCATACTTCTAGGTTCATATCTTTGACTAGCTTAGAGGATACTACTGATAAAAATGCTCCAATATCAAATAAAACTGATACTTCATAACCATTGATAATAATGGTACCTTTCAGAGTTTTCCTAACCAGTCTGTCTTGGTCCATATCTTTCTCATCATCCTTAGCTCCCCTGACCTCCAGGTCATCTCGTGTTCTCCTCGATGCCTCAATCTGGAAAACTCTTCTAGTAGCCTGAGGTTGTCTCTTCCTGCCCTTATCTTGATCTCGTCCCTATGAAGGTTGAGGCATATTGGGCATCCTTATGGGCAATTGCCTTTATGCCCATCTATTATTAAACCCTCTTAGGGTCTTCTATTCTTCTCCCCTTGCAGGACAACTTTTTACCTAATGGTCTTAGGCACCACACTTAAGGCATCTAGTGATGAGCCTATAAAATGGCCATAAAGGGGTCCATAAGGGGATGCTCTCTTCTCTTTTTTATCCTTTATTGGCTCATATGTCAAGCCTTCCCTGTCTCTTTTCTTAGAGGGCTTTTGCATCCCGCTAGTGCTTTAATGGCCATTCATGGTTTGCCCCTTAAATGCTTGCTCCAGGGCCATAGCACTCTGTACAATGTCGTGATATTTTTGGGCTTCCACTACTCTGATTATTTGTCTCAGCTCTGGCCTTAGTCCTCGAAGGAACCTCGTAGCCTTTAGATCTTCCTGACCATCGTACTATGGGGCATATTGTATGAGGTTACTAAACCTCTGTTCATAGTCTAGTACTGATAGTTCTTTCTGCTCAAGCAAGTCAAACTCAACCTGCTTCTGATCCTTCACTACTTCACTGAAGTATTGTCGTTGGAACATACTGGAATTCAGCCCATTTCATTGCTCTTCTTCTCTGAGCGGGCCGCCTAGCATTTTTGCTAGCATAAGTCCTGTGGACTGCTCTCCACCATAATTTAGCATTTCCTTCCAGTCTGAAGGTTGCTAGTAAGACCTTCTGAGAAGAGGAAACGTCCATCCTCTCAAAGATCTTTTTAATATGGTTTACCCAGAATTCTGCCTTGTTTGGGTTACAGCTTCCTTTAAATGCTTGGTGTTTTAGGGCAAGGAACCCTTCCAGCTGGCCTTCTCTTAGGTCTCCAGTATTATCAGTATTGGGCTTCCTTCTTTAGGCCCTCACTGCTCCAGTAGTGATAGTGAGTTGGGTAGGCCTCTCAATGTCTTCTATGTCCAGCTCTTCAGCATCTAGACTTTCTTTCTCTTCTTCTCTTAGTTCTTATCTGATATCAGACCTTATTCTTCTAGCTCTTGGATTTCTCCTTTCTTCATCATCATCATTGCCATTCTCACTGGCCTGGTCAGCTATCATAGGTCATTTCCCTGGCCTTCTTCTTATTGAGGATTCTCTTTGCTGCCTAACAGGTTCTGAGACTTATGCCTGGCCCCTTGCTAGGATCTGCATGCTAGTGACTAATTGGGCCATACTTGTTTGGATGGCCTCCATCATGGCTTTCATTCTTCCCTGGGCATCAAGGCTAGGACCAATAACATTTGCCCTATTAGGCTCAGTAGCCTTAACTTGGGCCTTTGGCGCAAAGCCAATATGCTCATTCCTTTGATGGGAAGTTTCATTTTCATTTTGGCCTTTAGTTTCTCGGCTCATATTTTTGGTTCTTATCCTGTAAGAACAACAAGCAACCTTTAGTTTCTCGGCTCATATTTTTGGTTCTTATCCTGTAAGAACAACAAGCAAGGCACACACAATTGCTCAATATTCATAAATACTCACTAGTGGACTTAACCTGTGTGGGAACAAGTCTATACTATCAGAAATCATAGACAAAAAATTTTGACCCTTAAGAGCAAGGTTGCTCTGATACTAAGCTTGTGGTGCCCTTAATTACCCCTGGCCAATTCGGGCCCGATTACTTAAAACATATAGTAGAAGATTTTATTACACAAAAAGGGCATTTAATACTTATAAAGACTTATGGGCACGAAGCCCAAGATACTTTCCGGTACTAGCTCGTTAAGTTCTTTATTTAAAGTTAAGTTGATGTGCTCTCAGAAACAAGCTAGTACCTATGTGGAATTCATGTGTTCATTCCATGGTCTTTACCAAGCTTAGCCAAGAACATACATGGTAACCAAACCACCGGCTCAAGTTTAGAAAAACTTATTTATCATGCATATGCTTTACATGCTTATGTGTTTTGGTGATCACTAGTGCACGTAGTCACTTAACTCCTCTAGATGCAACTTAATACTTATGCATCCATTAATTCACATGCTTGCACTTAATTTCTTTATAAGCCAATCCTTAGAACATGCATCCAAATTTCATGCT
The DNA here is from genome assembly GCA_005392925.1 of Aquilaria sinensis. Taxonomy (NCBI): domain Eukaryota; kingdom Viridiplantae; phylum Streptophyta; class Magnoliopsida; order Malvales; family Thymelaeaceae; genus Aquilaria; species Aquilaria sinensis. Next base: position 30,052 of record SMDT01000417.1, read on the forward strand.
TCTCCAAGTTTACTTGCATGTTCTTCTTTAAGTGCACATACATAGCCAAACATTGCATGCTTCCAAATTAAACTCAGGCTTGTCGACTTTTATTACTTAAACATAAGCATAGCCGAGTTTGACATGCAACTTACTTATCTTGTCCAGTTTCTTATTTGGGCCAATACATGCATTTAGGTCCATTTTCAACATGCTTCAAGTTTCACGAAAAACATATATCCCATAAATCATGCATGGGCCTTGGTGAGTCCACCAAGCAATAAAAATCCCAAAAAATGCCCAAAGTCCTATTACAAGCCCAAAATCCAAGTTTGGCCGAAATTAACTAAGTCCATAAATTTGGTCATTTAAAGTAAGACCAACTAAAATACATGCTCATCAAGCAAACCATAAATCCACAGTGCCATGGAACACAAATTTTCCACCTTAATAGATCTTGTTCCCACAACTCTAAGACTTCAAGTCCTGCACATAAAGTCCACACTTATTAGCTTGATTACATGCAACTTATAAATACTTAGAGTGTTTGAAATATTTGAGCAATGCCATACACATACCCAAAACCTTAGCACAATAGAAAGAGTATCCAATACTCTTAGCTCGATCTCTCAAGCAAATCTTTTCCTACAAAAGTATAGTAGGACCGGTGAATTATAAAACTCAATAAGGATTCTCGTGGCATCCAATGCCTAACTTATGGCCTCCAAGACCTAACATATGCCAAGCACGTAATGGAAAAATAATCCTACACTCCTGAAAAGAAAACAAAAGACAAAGAAGACACGAAGATACATGCATATAACAATAGTATCATAATCGGGGGTTAGCATGCTGATCAAAATAGAGAAGCACACAAACACATACACCACTTAACACCTTATTCGCAGAAAGGCAGCAAGCATCCATCATATTTTAGTTCATTATTGCATTTCCATAATGTTTTCGAAGAGCTCACTTAGCTTAGGAATTAAGGTGGCTGCCTAACTCCTAGCCCATAATGCTTGCTTAACTTAACTTAGCTCATGAGCACAATAGAATTGTTGAAGCAATAATACAACGTAAGCCCTCTTAGCACTCCTAGGATCATACGGTTACAATGACCCTCACCTAGGGGCACGAATGCTCAAAGAGTATAGGAATCTTTACCCATGATACCGAAAGCTTTTGAAGCTTGTTCTTCTTCATTTTTCCTTGCTTGTTGACTCTAGGAATTATTTTCTAGCACAAGAACCAAAATGGCCAAATTTATTAGTAAGCATAACTTTGCTTTTCTTAACATAAAATACCAAGAACACTTGGTGATACTTAGATGCTCATGCACGCAAAGAGATCTTTGAGTAGAGCTCAAAACCTCCAAGAAATAAAGATGGCCGAATGTTTCACCTTGGTTTTTCTTGAATTCTTCACTTGATTCTTGCTCTTTATGGTCTTAGAGCTTGAAATGTACCAAGAACACTTGGTTTTTGTTTGAGGAAGGTTATGATATTGCTATGGCCGAATGTTTAAAGGAAGAAGAGAGTTGGAAATTTGTTTGGAGAGGAAGAATGATTGATGGCCGAAAATAAAGAGAGGAGGAGAGAGTTGAGAGTGTTTTAGCTTGTTGAAGTGAAGTGACTGTGTTTGAATGAGTGGGAGGAGTGTTGGCCGGCCATACAAGTTCAAAATGGGTAGGAGTGCCTTAGTGGAGTGCTTAATTAATTGCTAAGTTGGAGACAAGTGTGGGGGACAAGGTGGAAGAGAAGTATGGGAAGGCATGGGTGAATTGTTTAATGGTAAGTGGAGTATAGGTGGAATAGTTTTATAATGTGAGTGGAGGTTTTTTTAATTGTGAGTGGAGGGTGAGTGGAAAATTATTTTAATGGGGAAATGGGGGGATTGCCGGCCATGGCATTCTTGCCATGCAAATTGGGCTAATTCCCCTTTTAGTCCTCCGATATTTGAATTTGGGCAATTGAGTCCAACTTACAACAATCCTTTTGTTCAATTGAGTAATGCCTGGGTAAGCCAAAGTGATTAGGTCATCCCAGCCAAAGTGGATTAAGTGGAAAAGAATTTTCCTTAATTGGAAATTAAGCTCAATTAATTTGAGGGGACATTGAATTAAGTATGGCTTGGGCATAAATGAGTGTTGGACATTCTTGAAATTAAGCTTGGCTTAGGCCAAGAGAATTAGTGGTGAAAATGGTGGATTTTAAAGATGAGGGACTCAATTGAACAAAGGGATTGTTGTAAGTTGGGCTCAATTGCCCAAATTCAAAGATCAGAGGACTAAAGGGGGAATTAGCCCAATTTGTATGGCAAGAATGCCATGGCCGGCCATCCCCCCATTTCCCCATTAAAATATTGTCCACTCACCCTCTACTCACAATTAAAATTTCTCCACTCACATTATAAAACTATTCCACCCATACTCCACTCAAATTAAACAATTCACCCATGCCTTGCCCATACTTCTCTTCCACCTTTTCGCCCACACTTGTCTCCACTTAGCAATTAATTATGCACTCCACTAAGGCACTTCCACCCATTTTGAACTTATATGGCTGGCCAACATTCCTCCCACTCATTTAAACACATTCACTTCACTTCAACAAGCTAAAACACTCTCAACTCTTTCCTTCTTTCTCCATTTTCAGCCATCACTCATTCTTCCTCTTCAAACACATTTTTGACCCTCTTCTTCCTTTAAACATTCTGCCATAGCAAGATCATAACCTTCTTCAAACAAAAACCAAGTGTTCTTGGTACATTTCAAGCTCTAAGACCATAAAGAGCAAGAATCAAGTGAAGAATTCAAGAAAAACCAAGGTGAAACCTTCGGCAATCTCCATTTCTTAGAGGTTTTGAACTCTAATCAAGGAGCTCTTGGCATGCATGAGCTTTTAAGTTCATTGGAAGCAAGGAATCAAGAAGAAACTTGAAGAAAAGCAAGCTCATAAATTCGGCCTTACCTTCTTTGTGAGGTTCTATAAATGTACACCAAGTGTTCTTGGTATTTTGTGTTATTTGAGCTAACCACCAAGTGTTCTTGATGTTTTATGTTAAGAAAAGAAAAGTTATGCTTACTAATAAATTCGGCCATTTTGGTTCTTGTGCTAGAAAACAATTTCTAGAGTCAACAAGTAAGGAAAAATGAAGGAGAACAAGCTTATAAACCTTTCGATATCGTGGGTACAGATTCTTATACTCTTTGAGTATTTGGGCCCCTAGCAGATGGTCATTGCAACCATATGATCTTAGGAGTGCTAAGAAGGCTTAAGTTGTGTAATTGCTTCGGCAATTCTGTTGTGCTCATGAGCTAAGTTAAGTTAAGCCAGCATTATGGGTTAGGAGTTAAGGTGGCCACCTTAATTCCTATGCTAAGTGAGCTCTCCGAAAACATTATGAAATGAAATAATGAACTAAAATATGATGGATGCTTGCTGCCCTACTGTGAAAAAGGTGTTAAGTGGTGTGTTTATGTGCTTCTCTGTTTGGATGTGCATGCTAACCCCCGGTTATGATATTATTGATATATGCATGTATCTTCGTGTTTTCTTTGTCTTTGTATTTTCTTTGCAGGAGTATAGGATTATTTTGCCATTATGTGCTTGGCTTAAGTTAGGCCTTGGAGGCCATACGTTAAGCATTGAAGGCCACTGGAATCCTTATTGAGTTTTATAACTTACCCGCCCTATTCTACTTTTGTAGGAAAAAAATTTTCTTGAGAGATCGAGTTAAGAGTATTGGATACTCTTTTTGTTGTACTAAGGTTTTGGGTATGTGTATGCTATTACTCAAAGATTTCAAACACTCTAAATGTTTATAAGTTACTTGTAATCAAGCTAATAAGTGTGGATTTTATGTGCAGAACTTAAAGTCTTAGAGTTGTGGGAACAAGGTCTGTTAAGGTGAAAAATTTGTGTTCCATGTCATTGTGGATTTATGGCTTTCTTGATGAGCATGTATTTTAGTTGGTCTTACTTTAAATGGCCAAATTTATGGACTTAGTTAATTTTGGCCAAACTTGGATCTTAGGCTTTTAATTGGACTTTGGACATTTTTTCGGATTTTTATTGCTTGGTGGACTTACCAAGGCCCATGCATGATTTATGGAATATATGTTTTTCATGAAACTTGAAGCATGTTGAAAATGGACCTAAATGCATGTATAGGCCCAAATAAGAAACTGGACAAGATAAGTAAGTTGCATGTCAAATTCGGCCTTGCTTATGTTTAAGTAATAAAAGTCCATAAGCCTAAGTTTAATTCGGAAACATGCAATGTTTGGCTATGTATGTGCACTTAAAGAAGAACATGCAAGTAAACTTGGAGAAGCATGAAATTTGGATGCATGTGCTAAGGATTGGCTTCTAAAGAAATTAAGTGCAAGTATGTGAATTAATGGATGCATAAGTATTAAGTTGCATCTAGAGGAGTTAAATGACTATGTGCACTAGTGATCACCAAGACAGATAAGCATGCAAAGCATATTCATGATAAATAAGTTTTTCCAAACTTGAGTTGGTGTTTTGGTTGTCATGCATGTTCTTGGCTAAGCTTGGTAAAAACCATGAAATGAACACATGAATTCCACATAGGTACTAGCTTGTTTCTGAGAGTACCTCAACTTAACTTTAAATAAAGAACTTAACGAGCTAGTACCAGTAAATATCTTGGGGTTCATGCCCATAAGTCTTAATAAGTATTAAATGCCACTTTTGTGTAATAAAATCTTCCACTGCATGTTTTAAGTAATCGGGTCCGAATGGGCCAGGGGTAAGTCAGGGCACGTGCATAAATTTTCATACACAGAAGGGCCAATTATCCCTTATTAAAACTTATAGGCACGAACCCCAAGATACTTACTGGCACTAGCTCATTAAGTTCTTTATTTAAAGTTAAGTTGAAGTGCTATCAGAAACAAGCTAGTACCTATATTGAATTCATGTGTTCATTACATGGTCTTTACCAAGCTTAGCCAAGTACATGCATGGCAACCAAAACACCATCTCAAGTTTGGAAAAACTTATTTATCATGCATATGCTTTGCATGCTTATGTGTCTTGGTGATCACTGGTGCACATAGTCACTTAACTCCTCTAGATGCAACTTAATACTTATGCATCCATTAATTCACATACTTGCACTTAATTTCTTTAGAAGTCAATCCTTAGCACATGCATCCAAATTTCATGCTTCTCCAAGTTTACTTGCATGTTCTTCTTTTAAGTGCACATACATAGCCAAACATTGCATGCTTCCAAATTAAACTTAGGCTTGTGGACTTTTATTACTTAAACATAAGCATGGCTGAATTTGACATGCAATTTACTTATCTTGTCCAGTTTCTTATTTGAGCCAATACATGAATTTAGGTCCATTTTCAACATGCTTCAAGTTTCATGAAAACATATATTCCATAAATCATGCATGGGCCTTGGTAAGTCCACCAAGCAATAAAAATCCCAAAAAATGTCTAAAGTCTTATTACAAGCCCAAAATCCAAGTTTGACTGAAATTAACTAAGTCCATAAATTTGGTCATTTAAAGTAAGACCAACTAAAATACATGCTCATCAAGCAAGCCATAAATCCATAATGCCTTGGGACACAAATTTTCCACCTTAATAGACCTTGTTCCCACAACTCTAAGACTGTAAGTTTTGCACATAAAGTCCACACTTATTAGCTTGATTACAAGTAACTTATAAACACTTAGAGTGTTTGAAATCTTTGAGCAATACCATACACATACCCAAAACCTTAGTACAATAAAAAGAGTATCCACTACTCTTAACTCGATCTTTCAAGCAAATTTTTTCCTACAAAAGTTTAGTAGGGCAGGTGAGTTATAAAACTCAATAAGGATTCCGATGGCCTTCAATGCCTAACTTATGGCCTCCAAGGCCTAACTTAAGCCAAGCACATAATGGCAAAATAATCCTATAATCCTGCAAAAAAAAAAAAAACACAAAGACAAAGAAAACATGAAGATACATGCATATAAGAATAATATCATAACTGGGGGTTAGCATGCACATCCAAACAGAGAAGCACACAAACACACACACACACCACTTAACACCTTATTCACAGAAGGGCAGTAAACATTACATGCTTCCAAATTAAACTTAGGCTTATGGACTTTTATTACTTAAACAAAAGCATGGCCGAATTTGACATGCAACTTACTTATCTTGTCCAGTTTCTTATTTGGACCAATACATGCATTTAGGTCCATTTTCAACATGCTTCAAGTTTCATGAAAAACATACAACCCATAAATCATGCATGGGCCTTGGTGAGTCCACCAAGCAATAAAAATCCTAAAAATGTCCAAAGTCCATTTACAAGCCCAAAATCCAAGTTTGGCCAAAATTACTAAGTCCATAGGTTTTTGTCCCTAAAGTTAGACCAACTAAAATACTTGCTCATCAAGCAAGCCATAAATCCACAATGCCATAGAACACAAATTTTCCACCTTAATAGACCTTGTTCCCACAACTCTAAGACTTCAAGTCCTGCATATAAAGTCCACACTTATTAGCTTGATTACAAGCAACTTGTAAACACTTGAGTGTTTGAACTATTTGAGCAATACTACACGTACGCAAACCTTAGCGCAACAGAAAGAGTATCCAATACTCTTAGCTCGATCTCTCAAGCAAATCTTTTCCTACAAAAGTAAAGTAGGGCGGGTAAGTTATAAAACTCAATAAGGATTTCGGTGGAATCCAATGCGTAACTTATGGCATCCAAAGCCTAACATATGCCAAACACGTAAAGGCAAAATAATCCTATACTCCTGTAAAGAAAGCACAAAGACAAAGAAAACATGAAGATACATGCATATAACAATAATATCATAATTGGGGGTTAGCAGGCACATCCAAATAGAGAAGCACACAAACACACACACCACTTCACACCTTTTTCACTAAAGGGCAGCAAACATCCCTTATATTTTAGTTCATTATTTCATTTCCATAATGTTTTCAGAGGGCTTACTTAGCATAGGAATTAAGGTGGCCGTCTTATCTCCTAGCCCATAATGCTTGCTTAACTTAACTTAGCTCATGAGCACAAAATAATTGCTGAAGCAATAACACAACTTAAGCCCTCTTAGCACTCCTAAGATCATATGGTTACAATAACCATCACCTAGGGGCCCGAATACTCAAAGAGTATAGGAATCCTTACCCACGATACCAAAAGCTTTAGAAGCTTGTTCTCCTTCATTTTTCCTTGCTTGTTGACTCTAGAAATTATTTTCTAGCATAAGAACCAAAATGGCCGAATTGTTAGGAAGCATAATCTTGCATAATATACCAAGAACACTTGGTGTTTAGCTTAAAAAATACAAAATACCAAGAACCCTTGGTGTTTACGTACGGAACCTCACAAAAGAGGTAAGGCCAAATTTATGAGCTTGCTTTTCTTCAAGTCTCTTCTTGATTCCTTGCTTTCAATGAACTTAGAAGCTCATGCATATGAAGAGCTCCTTGAATAGAGCTCAAAACCACCAAGAATGGAGATGGCCGAAAGTTCCTCTTTGGTTTTCCTTGATTTCTTCACTTGATTCTTACTTTGTATGGCCTTAGAACATGATATTCACCAAGAACACTTGGTCTTTGTTTGAGGAAGCTTGTATTCTTGCTATGGCCGAATGGATTATGGAGGGGAAGAGTTGGAAGAGTGAAGAGAATGGCAAGAACTTGTGTTGGCCAAAAATGAGAAAGAATGAAGGAGACTTGAGAGCAAATGAATTGCTGAAGTGATCAAATGAATGTGATTGAATGGGAGGCATGTATGGCCTGCTATAGCATTCAAAATGAGTGGGAATATGCCTTAGTGGAATGATTATTCAAATGCTAAGTGGGAGACATAGTGGGGGACAAAGTGTAAGAGTGGTATGGGCTTTAATAATGAAATAGTAAGGGTGAGGGACAAAGGTGAGTAAAGGTATTGGTGGAATGTTATTTAATTGTGAATGGAGGTGGAGGTGGTAATATTTTAAAGGGAATTGGGGGCATGGTGGGCCATGGCATCCAAGGCCATGCAAATTGGGCTAATTCTCCCTTTAGTCCTCTAATATTTGAATTTGGGCAATTAAGCCCAACTTACAACAATCCCTTTGTTCAATTGAGTCCCTCACCTTTTAAAATCCACTGTTTTCACCACTAATTCTCTTGGCCTAAGCCAAGTTTAATTTCAAGAATTTCCAACACTCATTTATGCCCAAACCACACTCAATTCAATGTCCCCTCAAATTAATTGAGCTTAATTTACAATTTAGGAAAATTCTTATCCACTTAATCCACTTAGCCCGAGACTTAATGGATTTCTAGGCATTACAATTTTAAGCTTGTCATGCCCTGACTTGCCCTTGGCCCATTCGGGCCCGATTACTTAAAAGATGCAGCGAAAGATTTTATTACATAGAAGTGGCAATTATCACTTATTAAAACTTATGGGCACAAACCCCAAGATACTTACCGGTACTAGCTCGTTAAGTTCTTTATTTAAAGTTAAGTTGAAGTGCTCTCAGAAACAAGCTAGTACCTATGTGGAATTCATGTGTTCATTACATGGTCTTTACCAAGCTTCGCCAAGTACATGCATGGCAACCAAAACATCATCTCAAGTTTGGAAGAACTTATTTATCATCCATATGCTCTACATGCTTATGTGTCTTGGTGATCACTAGTGCACATAGTCACTTAACTCCTCTAGATGCAACTTAATACTTACGCGTCTATTAATTCCCGGGCTAAGTGGGTTAAGTGGAAAAGAATTTTCCTAAATTGGAATTTTGGTTCAATTAATTTGAGGGGACATTGAATTAAATATGGCTTGGGCATAAATGAGTGTTGGACATTCTTGAAATTAAGCTTGGCTTAGGCTAAGAGAATTAGTGGTGAAAATGGTAGATTTTAAAGGTGAGGGACTCAATTGAACAAAGGGATTGTTGTAAGTTGGGCTCAATTGCCCAAATTCAAATAATTGGAGGACTAAAGGTGGAATTAGCCCAATTTGCATGGCCTTGGATGCCATGGCCGGCCATGCCCCCATTTCCCCATTATTTTATTCACCTCCACCTCCACTTACATTAAATTATTTCTTCACTCATACCTTCACTCACCTTTGTCCCCCACTTTCACTTATTCATCATTAAAGCCCATACTACTCTTACACTTTGTCTCCCACTATGTCTCCTACTTAGCATTTGAATAATCACTCCACTAAGGTACACTCCCACCCATTTTGTACTAGTATGGCCGGCCAACATTCCTCCCACTCATTCAAATACATTCACTTCACTTCAACAAGCCAAAACACTCTCAACTCTCTCTTTCTCTCTCATTTTCGGCCATCACTCATTCTTCCTCTCCAAACACATTTCCAACTCTCTTCTTCATCTAAACATTCGGCCATAGCAAGATCATAGCCTTCCTCAAACAAAAACCAAGTGTTCTTCATAGATTTCAAGCTCTAAAGCCATAAAGAGTAGGGATTAATTGAAGAATTCAAGAAAAACCAAGGTGAAACTTTTGGCCATTTCCATTTCTTGGAGGTTTTGAGCTCTACTCAAAGAGCTCTTTGCATGCATGAGCTTTTAAGTTCATTAGAATCAAGGAATCAAGAAGAAACTTGAAGAAAAGCAAGCTCATAAATTTGGCCTTAACTCCTTTGAGAGGTTCTGTAAGTGTACACCAAGTGTTCTTGGTATTTTGTGTTATTTGAGCTAACCATCAAGTGTTCTTGGTATTTTATTTTAAGAAAAGAAAAGTTATGCTTACTAATAAATTCGGCCATTTTGGTTCTTGTGCTAGAAAACAATTTCTAGAGTCAACAAGTAAAGAAAAACAAAGGAGAACAAGCTTCTAAACCTTTCGGTATTGTGGGTAAGGATTCCTATACTCTAAGTATTCGGGCCCGTAGGTGATGGTGATTGTAACCATATGATCTTAGGAGTGCTAAGAGGGCTTAAGTTGTATTATTGCATCGGCAATTCTGTTGTGCTCATGAGCTAAGTTAAGTTAAGCAAGCATTATGGGCTAGGAGTTAAGGTGGCCACCTTAATTCCTATGCTAAGTGAGCTTTCCGAAAACATTATGGAAATGAAGTAATGAACTAAAATACGAGGGATGCTTGCTGCCCTTCTGTGAATAAGGTGTTCAGTAGTGTATGTCTTTGTTTGCTTCTCTGTTTAGATGTGCATGCTAACCCCCGATTTTGATACTATTGTTATATGCATGTATCTTCGTGTTTTCTTTGTCTTTGTGTTTTCTTTGCAGAAGTGTAGGATTATTTTTCCATTACGTGCTTGGCATATGTTAGGCCTTGGAGGCCATAAGTTAGGCATTGGATGCCACCGGAATCCTTATTAAGTTTTATAACTCACCTGCCCTGCTCTACTTTTGTAGGAAAAGATTTGCTTGAGAGATCGAGCTAAGAGTATTGGATACTCTTTCTATTGTGCTAAGGTTTTGGGTATGTGTATGGTATTGCTCAAATATTTCAAACACTCTAAGTGTTTATAAGTTGCTTGTAATAAAGCTAATAAGTGTGAACTTTATGTGCAAGACTTGAAGTCTTAAAGTTGTGGGAACAAGGTTTATTAAGGTGGAAAATTTGTGTTCCATGGCATTGTGGATTTATTGCTTACTTGATGAGCATTTATTTTAGTTGGTCTTACTTTAAATGGCCAAATTTATGGACTTAGTTAATTTCGGCCAAACTTGGATTTTGGGCTTGTAATTGGACTTTAGACATTTTTTGGGATTTTTATTGCTTGGTGGACTTACCAAGGCCCATGCATGATTTGTGGGATATATGTTTTTCATGAAACTTGAAGCATGTTGAAAATGGACCTAAATGCATGTATAGGCCCAAATAAGAAACTAGACAAGATAAGTAAGTTGCATGTCAAATTTGGCCATGCTTATGTTTAAGTAATAAAAGTCGACAAGCCTAACTTTAATTGGAAGCATGCATTGTTTGGCTATGTATGTGCACTTAAAGAAGAACATGCAAGTAAACTTAGAGAACCATGAAATTTGGATGCATGTGCTAAGGATTGGCTTCTAAAGAAATTAAGTGCAAGTATGTGAGTTAATGGATGCATAAGTATTAAGTTGCATCTAAAGGAGTTAAATGACTATCTGTACTAGTGATCACCAAGATACATAAGCATGCAAAGCATATGCATGATATATGTTTTTCCAAACTTGAGTTGCTGTTTTGGTTGCCATGCATGTTCTTAGCTAAGCTTGGTAAAGACCATGAAATGAACACATGAATTCCATATAGGTACTAGCTTGTTTCTGAGAGTACCTCAACTTAACTTTAAATAAAGAACTTAACGAGCTAGTACTGGTAAGTATCCTGGGGTTCGTGCCCATATGTCTTAATAAGTATGAAATGCCCCTTCTGTGTAATAAAATCTTCCGCTGCATGTTTTAAGTAATCGGGCACCACATGAAGTTGTGGTATCAGTTTCTGACTAGCTAAAACTTTTCTAAACTCCCTTGTCAAAGCTTCAACTTGACTTGCCAACATTGAATAGGCATCAAAACTCTAAACTACAATTGCTCTACTTGGCTTAATCCTATATGATGGTTGCTATTGGTAATTGTTCATTGCTATTTGCTGAATCAATTCCTATACTGCTTTAGATGGCTTACTATTAAAAGTACCACCAACCGTTGCATCAATCATTTGTTTAGAAACATAACTCTGACCACTATAGAACATTTGCACTTGCATCCATGTATATAACCCATGATGCAAACGCCTTCTCAATAGATCCTTAAACCTTTCCTAAGCTTTATATAATGTTTCTGAGTCCATCTGGTTGAAAGCATAAATATCATTACGAAACTTCGCAGTCTTGGTTGTAAGAAAATACTTCAATAAGAACTTTTCAACAAGAGCATTTCAAGTGGCAATTAAACCTCTTGGAAGTGAAGTAAACCATTGTTTAGCTCTTCCTCTCGGTAAAAATAGGAATAGCCTTAATTGAATGCTATCCTCAATAGCTCAATTAATTTTGAAAGTATCACAAATCTCCAGAAAACTAACAACATGAGCATTAGGATCCTTATCCACTAAACCATTGAATTGAACACAATTTGCCTTGATCTCAAAATTGTTGGCATTGACAGAAGGTCTAACAATACTTGATTCTATCACGTCAAGAGAAGGCTTAGCATATTCTAACATAGTTCACACTTGATTATAGTCTTCCATGATTAAGTTCCTGATTTTCTCCTTACTACTCATCTTCAGAATGTAAGGAGTGTGACTCAGTACTCATTGTAGACAATAGTTTCCCTAAGGTCCTTTTGATTTCTAGATTCACTTAAATAACTTCACCAGGTTAGCTACAAATCATAAACCAAAATTCCTACAAGAAGAAAAGAAATAGATCAATAAACTAAAAAAAATTAAAAGTTCAAAGAAAAATACTACAATAAAATAAATGGCTTGATTAATAACGATCAATCTTTTAGGTAGCAATCTCAACAAATGTTCTCTGGCAACGGCGCCAAAAACTTAGTGTGTTCGTTGTTCATACAAACCTTTCCCACTCTACTAAAAAATAATGTGGATGTGTCGAATCTCTCTATACTCATAAATATGTAAACTCATAAATAAATACACTTATCATCAAAGTATAGCAGTGACAAGTACCATGATCATTTTTCCAAAGATTGGGGGTTATCCATCATACTCAACCTTTCTCTATTATGTAACCAACAATTAAAAAGCTATTTAACTAACTATTATGAATTAACTAAACTTACTAATGCAGTAAAAATAAACTACTAACTATTACCTATTGGCTGACAGTGGAAAATAATTAAGACAATCAATAATAAAAAACCTTGTACTAAATATCGAATCCCCCTAAAAATCCTTGTGTAGCTTTTATTTTGGTTTAACAGGATTTTTATTAACTTAGACTGTAGAGTATTACTTAAATTAGGTTAGCTCCCTATTATTTCTATTACACTAATCACTATTCTTAAGTCACCAATATGGTGTCTAGACCTACCGCACGTCCTAAGAATACATTATAAGTTTTAAGACCCACTATTAGGTTTCACTCTAGTCCAGAGGTATCATATCGCACCTATTACTCTTGGTTATGATTCTAACAATTATATTAGATACTACCTGATGCATATCCATCATCCCACACTAGGTTAATACACTAACTACTATTAATCAAAATATCAAAGAACATTGAATAGATTGTAAAAAAAACATAATCATGTTAAACCAAAAATTAATCACAATCACAAAATCATCTTGAGGTTCATCTAATATAAGCATGAGTAAGAAAAGTTTAGCTCATAGTGTTGTAAAATAAACACAATAGAATTAAAAAAAACTAAGAAAATAATTATCCATCTCTGAATTACTTATCTTCCAAGAAATCTTCGATCTAGCATGCATTAAATGGTTTTGACCATCAAAACTGCCTCTAGTAACCTTCCTCCATGAAAACTCTCCTCTTTCTCTGTATTTTTCTTGCTTCGCCACACTATTCTTCCTTATCATGACATAACCTAAAAAACCTTAAAAAATAGCAAATATGGTTTGGAAAGTGGTCGTGTTAGAGATCGTATAATGCCTCTAGAACTTATATTCTTGCCAAATGAAACACAGTTTGGAACATGGGCATGCAACGTGTAAGGCACTACATTGGTGTGTTGCAAGGCATGTCTACTCCAAACTTTGCCCAAACTTTGCCCAAACTTGTATTTTAGCTCTGAAACTTTGTAGAAATCCTTCCTAACCTAAATGAAGCTGAAATATAATCTGAAAATGAAATATGAACCAATTAAGCACCAAATCCTAACAAAAACATATCAAAAGACAAGCAAATATTAGGGAAAAATGTAAAGAAAATATGACTAAATATGAGCATATCATGTTGAAAGCTTCAGATTTTAATGAAGAGAATTACGTTGGGTGTAGTCCTTAGTAGTGGTGAGGGGAGATGATTTTCTGTGGTTTAATTAGAATTTCAGTTTTGGATGATGCTTGCGGACTATAGGGAAGTGAGGGGGAGCAGTAGTGGGTTGGGTAGGTGGACGATGACAGCAGTTGAGCTGTAGTGGTATCTCAGCTGTTAGACGACAAGCAGTGGTGGCAGCGGATAAACAAGAGAGAGACTAGCATTAGGAAGAAGAGAAAGAATTGGATGAACAAGGAAAGATACTAGTATTGGGATAGCATATTTTTTTTTTTGTAAATCTAAGGCTTAGAATTAGTGGTTGGAAAATTTTATGATCTAAAGTTGTTATGTTGACCTAAATGCAACCAAGAAGGGGGTAAATTGGTTGTATTAAAAACTTTAGTAGAATCAAAATTTACAACTAAATTTACTTAACCAAGAATCAATAACAAATGAAGTAATGCTAGTCACAAATAAAGCAAGTAAATAAAGATGGATAAAGAAAAGAGTGCACCAAGATTTATAGAGGTTCAACTCCACCAATCGGAGTCTACATCCTCTCCTCAAGCTTTCCCACTTGAAATTTCCTGTACTATCTCTTGATCAAGATTACAATGATATTTTCTTCAAGGTTCACATCCAACCAATCTCTAGTTTTCCCCAAGGCTCATTAGAAACCACTCTCTAGTTTTCTTCAAGGCTCACTAGAAACCACTCCACACTCAAGAGATTCTAAGACTTGAAATGTTTACAAACTCAAAAGCTCACACAATAGCACTCTTGCTAGATATACAAGTGAAAGCACAACTACAATAATGAATTTATCAAGATAAGCTCTTTCTCTTGGATTTTATGATGAATCCTTGATCTTATGGCCAAAAGTTGTTCCCAAAGTGTTTCTCTATGTTTCCATACTCATTTGAGGGCAAGGAGCCACCAGAAAGCAACTGGATAAGTCTGAAAGGCCTCCACAAATTCTGGTGACCGTTGCTCTATTTTTTTGTCCAACAAAAGTTTCAGATTTCATGTTAAGTTCTGGGTTTAACACACTAAAGTTGATTTCATCCTCCAATGGTCAAAAATGGCTAGAGATAGGTCATTAAAATCTTTGCAAGTTAGTCCAGGTGGCATCCTTTGATTCGTCCAAGTCATATTTCAAATTTGGGTTGAAATTGTGTTAGTCGAAGAATTTGGGCGAAAGCTTTCAGATTTGCGATTAACTTGTTAAACTCAGAGTTTAACACGTTGCTTGATGTTTCAAAAATAGACAGCAGTTTCATACTATAGATTAAACCATTTTAACGCATTAAAGCATAACCTTAGGAACTAGATAGACTTAGGTGATGCAAATACATGTTAAACCATTTTTTTAATGGATTAAATATGAAACAACTTAGAAACACTTTTCATTTTTTAAATCAAACTTGATTCAAACACTACCATATTTTGATGACCCATTAACTTTTCTTCAAAGTCAAGTTTCCTCAATAAACTTAAAACATATTTTTTAAAATAACACTTAAAATACTTGGAAATTAAGCACAAGTTTAACAATTTATTTTGGCCCAATAAAATGAGATTAAGCACACTAAAACAATACACTTGTCATCATCAAAATTAAATATTTGCTTAGAAAGTACCCAGTTTGGATGTGCTATATTAGTTTATGTAATTTGATAGGACAAATCCAAAGGTTAAGTACCAATTTGGGACATGAAAATAAGCAAAGGTACCAATGGTGGACTTTACCTAATAAATAAACAAAATTTCTATAAAACAGAAAAGCATTAATGACTTAGATGAAAAAAATAAAATGTTCCAAGGCTAAACAAGAGCTTTACTAAAAGAAGGAAGGCTTGGTTGGGTAGAACATGATGGAGATTAGGTTGTGCCATGGGTCGGTTGATGCGTTTGACTTTGATTCTCCCTACATCGATGATGATTGGATGAGTGGCAGCCTAAGCTTGGACAACAACAGTGATAACTCCTAGATGGTTGGAGAAGGACGAGGTGCTCCAATGGTAGCAAATCAATGATGAGGCAATAAGGGATCAATTGAGATCAATGGTGGATGGGGTTTTTGTATCACCGATAATGTGTACAAGAGGCATCATGACACGATGGCGGCAGGCAGGGCTTATTATGGTGGTTGGTGGCAATGGTGCATTGGGCAGTGAGGAAGGTGCCCACAGGGTGTTGGCAATCGAGAGAGTATTTTAGGTAAAAAAAAATTGGGGCTAAGGATGGAGTTTTATCTTTTTGCTTATGAGAGTTTAGGTTTTGAATTTTCTCTCCTTTTCATGAATTGTTGTAAACATTGACCCTTATCAATAGTGGAGTCATGAATGTGATCAACAAGGATTTTCAGATCAATCCTCATCAAAACCAAATTTGTAGAGGTTTAGATTTGCTAGGATGAAATATGGTCTATATACTAGCCTAAGCCCACAAGAACTCTTGAACTATATATTTGGTTCAATATTTTAATGAATTTTATATTTAACCCAACACTTCGAGGATTTATCAAATTAGCCTAAAAAATTATAAAATCACCAGATCTTGCCCAGAATTTTATGAAACTGCTAGATTTTTCTCAAACTCTAAAATGTTGACAGTTTTGCAGCAGATTTTTTTTTTTGCCAGGTTTTATTAGAAAACTCTATTTTGCCCCCAAACTTTCTAAAATCAATACCCGAACAAAATTAGGTGTCAACAACTGCCACCTTTGCATATGTGCAGAAGCATTTAGTAAGACTACAAGAAAATTGATCAACTCTGTTGCCAATGATAAATGAATAACCACCACAGACTCATATATCTTATGCAAGAGTTTTGGTGGAGGTTGGTCTTTAAGCCCTATTACAAGAGATACTGAGGTGTAGCTTCCAAATGGTGAACTGATGAAAAGATTAATAAAGGACAAAAAGGTGATCTGGTGTCCCCTAAGTACAAGATTGTATCTTCTAAAGTAGAGAAAACTCAAACTTAGCATGCAAGGACTTTTTATCTTGAAGCAAGGAAGGGAGACCATTCCTGATTGTCTATTAGTGAATTTAACAAATAGGTTCTAATTGTTACAACCACCTATAGTTTTGCTAAAGAAAGTGTCCATTAGTAAATATGTTGTGAAGGTGGCTCCATCTAGGAAGAATGGGCCAAACAAAAGGATGGTAAAGGAAAAAGGTCAACCACTTGGCAGAAAATGACCCTAGCTATGTGTAATGTGAAAGAGTCTTATCAAGCTCCCAAAGTTTTAGAGCTTCTAAATTTTTTGAGAGTAAATAAACGATGGGTTATTTGTTTACTACAAAGTGGATTAAGGATTCATAAAGTGGAAGTTTTCAAAAGGAGATACCAAAAGGAATAGGAGTTAAGATTGTCACTCTAGTGGGAGAGTTGTAATTATGTGGAAGTATAAAGAGGTTAAAATTGATGTAATTGATAATTTTGACTAGTTTATCCTAGTGAAACTAATGATGGGGAATGGATAATCAGTTTAAGTTACATTTTTTTATTGTCATAATGGCCCAACCAAAAGGAAAATCTATGGGAAGAGCTATAGAGAACAAATACATTAAAGCCATGGCTCATTTTTGGAGATTTTAATGCAATGAGCAAATGTTTTAATACGGGCAACCATAATCTAGTATTGGCAATAGAAACTAAAGACTTTAGTGAGTTCTAAAATGCTCTTGGAGTGGAGGATTTTCCATATACAAGGTTAGAATTAACATGGGGTAATTAGCAGCCAGAAAGTTGAATGCTTTGGTGAAAAATTGACAGAGAGCTTTCCAACTTCTCTTGGTTAAAAGCTTGGAGCAATATAGAGTTACATTTTCTACCCCATTTACATTTAGATCATGCTTGCATCCTAGTAGTATTTCAAGAAGATCAAACCAGACACAAGCCCCAACTTAAATACTTGTTGTTGTGTGAGGAAGCTCTAAAAGGTCATCATTTAATAGAAAGACTGTTAAGAAAGCTATTGAAGAGAAGCTATTAAAGAATATGAATAGTATAAATTATAGCAACATTGAGAAAAAGAAGCCAAGGGGCTAATGAGGAGCTTATGATTGCTCATTTATAACTAAATTGAGACAAAAATAATGTTTAGCTATAGGAAAGGAAAAAAAATTATAGATTAAAAGCTTGGAAGTTGCTAAAAGCTAAGCTTAGCTATTTGAAACAAAAAACACATGTTACATGGCTCTAGGAATCAAACAAGAACACAAAATACTTTTACACTGAGCTCAATCAGAAAAGCGCCACCTTTAAAATATGGAAAATAGAAGATGAAAATGAAAGAATTTTGGCCAATCAAAAGGATATAAATGATTAGTTTATAGACTTTTGTCAACATATATCCTTGATAAAAAGGACAACTAGTTGAAACCTTTGGACACTGGCATAATCAGGAAAGGGAAATGCCTTTCAGAATAGTAAACAAGAAAAATGTTTTTTCTAGTTAATAAAAAATTATGGTAGATAAAACATTTCCCTAAGATCCATGATATTGGTAGACATATAGAAAGCTTATGACTTAGTTGATTGGTAATTTTTGAAGGAGTCAGTGAATATTTTTGGCTTTCCTAGTCATTTTGTTGATTGAATTATGGGCTACTGGTTATACCTTATCTTTTCTCTTTATGTGCCAATGGTTCTAATTTTGCCATTTTTTTTTCAGGGGAAAAATGGCTTGAGACAAGGTGATTCTATCTCCCCTTATTTTTTTTTCTTGTTCATGTAAGTGCTATCCAAACAATGATAAATGTTGAATCAGAAAAAGAAATTTTGGTCCCCTCCTTAAATATCATAGGTTAAAACTATTGCACTTGTTATTTGCTGATGCCTTACTTTTATTTTGTAGAAGGTCCTAGATTCTATTGAATAAATTCAATCTATTTTTTAAAATTATGCTGCAATATCAGGGTTATATCCTAAATCTTGATTAAACTAAAATTTACTTTGGTGGAATGAAAGAAGGCTACATAGGGGATTTCAGCAATGATCTCTCCCATTGTATAATTTAAAGTTCTCATTAGGTCTAATAAACTATTGAAGGAAGACTTTACCTCATTGATAAATAAAAATTGCTTTGAACATGGATGCTTGGGGATAAAAAATGTTAACCTATATGGGCTTGAATTGTAAGAAATTAATTGTCTAAAGAATGGGGAGCTTTGGGTTTGAAACAGTTGAACCCATGGAACCAAAGTTTTAACTTTGAAGCTGGTATGGAGCATTCACAAAGAAAATGAATTGTAGTGGGTAAAATGGGTGCATGGCTACCATTTAAAGACTAACACAACATGGATAGTTAGGAAGCTAGAAATGTAGGTGGAGAATTATATTTTGGAATGATCACTCAATGCCAAAGCATCAATTTATTCTGTGGTTGTAGCTAAATGATGGCCTTAAAACCATAAAAAAAAATGAAGAAATGGGGCTTATAAATGTGATAGTGAAGGAGAAATAGTTGCCCATTTATTGACCTTGTATCCTTTCTCTACTTCAATATGGAATTTTGTTTTATTATGAAAAGATGATAATAGAATTAAACTGAGTGAAGTAATTTCTATTGATGTAGAACAATGTAGATATACTGTGTCTACAAGTACAAGATCCCATAATTAAGCAATTAGTTTACTTTAAAACTAGGTACATAAAGAAAATTAAATATGTATGGTATATTTCTTCCATACATAGAAAATCTGATAGAATATTTTCTCTACACTCCCTATCAAGTTGGAGACTGGATGTCCTCTACTCTTAACTTGTGAGTCATAGGAATGAAAGTCTTTTTACCTAAAGTTTTAGTCAAGATGCTTGCCAGCTGATATGTTGAGCTCACAAATCCTGTAGCAAATGAGCTTTCCTGAATTTTATCCCTTATATAGTGACAATTTATTTCTATATGTCTCGTTCATTTATGAAAAATAGGATTTGCAACAATGTGTAATGCAACCTTATTATTACAACGTAGCAAAGGAGGTTCATGATGCATTTTGCCCAAATCTTTAAGCAAGGATCATAATCAAGTCAATTCATAACAAGTACTAGTAATGGCACGAGATTCAACTTTAGATAATGAAAGTAATGCAGTTTTTTGACACTTTGATCTTCAAGAAATAAGTGATGATCCAAGAAAAACACTGTAGCTAGTAATGGACCTTATAGTAAGTGGACAGCCTACCCAATCTGAATCACAGTATGCTTTTAATCTGAGATCATTTTTTGAGGAAAAGAAAATAACTTGACCATGAGCATTCTTGACATAACGAACTTTAAATGCTGCCTCCATGTGAGCCTTTCTCTATTGATGCATAAATCATCTTAATACATAGACAGCATACATGATATATGGCATCAACACAGTCAAATATATCAGCCTTCTAGATAATCTATTTTAAAGACCTTGATTCTTAAGCAAGTTGCTCTTATTAGATAATTTGAATCTTCTTTCTATAGGTGTATTGACTGGGGCTGCCCTAATAACCCTGCATCCTCAATAATCTTTAATATATACTTTTTTTGGGAAATAGAAATCCCATTTTTGGAAGTAGAAACCTCAATGCCAAGAAAGTATTTTAATTCTCCAAGGTCTTTGATATGATATTGATGATGCAAAAAAATTTTGGGCACAATAATACTTTGAGGATCGTTACTTGTAATTGAAATATAATCAACATAGATCAATAGAACAGTAAATGACTTGCCTCATTTTCTAGTAAAGAGTGAATAATTAACCCATGATTGTTCATAACCAGTAGAGCGAATGACCTCAGAAAACTTAGCAAACCATTGGCTAAATGCTTGTTTCAGGCTACATAGTGACTTATAGAGGTGACATACCAAGTTTTCCTCCCTTTATCACTAAAGCCCTAGTGGTGAAGACATGTATATCTCTTCATGTAAGTCAATGTGAAAGGCATTATTTACATCCATTTGATGAAGTGACTAGCCCTCAGCAGTAGCTAAAGCAAGTAAGCAACACACTGTGATTATCTTGGTAGTGGGTGAGAAAGTATCATAATAATCAATACATTTAAGCTGAGTGAAGTCCTTAGCTATTAATTAGGCTTTGTATAGAACTATTTGATCAATGCTAAACTGTTTACACCCATCAACAACCAATCAATGTTTTCTTGGCCAAAAGTAGGGAAATAGACCAAGTACCATTAGCTTGGAGAGCCTATAATTTAGATTGCTTTGTTGCTTGCTATTTAGTACAAGTAGTAGCTTTTGAACAAGATTGAGGTTTTATAATAGCACTGATGTAAGCAACAACAGTTATATATGTAGTCTTATATCTATGATAAGAGACAATTCGCTAATGGGTAATGTGTACCTTTTTACCTAGAGTTAAGAAAGATGATTAGTCAAAGTAAATATGTGAATAGACATAATCATTGTATTTAACTAGTAGGCCAGTGTGGTAGCTTGGACTAGCGGTGTTATCGAATAGAGCTGAGCCCGAACTCCTTGGGCTCGAGGTCAGTTCGTTTTACTTTGAGAGGTGCTTGGGCTCGAGCTCGAGTTCGATGAGTTCGGGGACATGGTGCTCGAGTTTAGATCAATGTAGTGCTCATGCTTGATTCGAGCATTCGAAAGGTTCAAAAAATCTATTAAAGAGCTCGATGTACAAGCTCGGTTCGAAATCGATTAGGCATGTTTGAGCTCGTGCTCGTTCTGAAGAAAAAAGAAAAAAAAACAACAAAATTCATAACACCAACTACAACCAGGTTTAATTACATAAATAACAATAAGAAAACAAAGCAGTAACAAAGTACACAAATTACACAATTAAACAAGTCCATAAAGTTTGACATAACAAAGTCCATAAACTAATACAATTACCAATCTTAGCAATTAACTATTGCAATTATCAAGTATGTAATCAGAAACATTCAAGACAACTATTCATTGTAAACATAGAATCGAGCGACAAAAGAAGTAATTGTTTGAACTAAGAAGAATTGGAGGGAGACATACCGGCAGTCCCGTGAATCCAGTCTAGATTGGTAACAAATGGAGGTTAGTTGGCAGTGGCTGACCTATGGTATATGAGATTGTTGAAGAATCGGTGTTCGGAGGTGCAAGCGATTGTGTAAACTGCAATGCGACCAAGAGAGTCACTATGTGACAAAATTTTGGATGAGAGAGTGACTGTGTGACGGAAGGAGGTTGGTTGACTGCAGCAAGTTAGCGGCACAGGAGATTAGGGAGAGTCGGTGTTGGAGGTGCAAGCAACTATGCGAACTGTGATGTGAAGGAGAAAATGGGCATGCGAACTGTGATGTGAAAAAGAAAATGATTACAGAAGAGCAATCTTTGCCTGAGTCGCAAAAGAGAAGAAGTCCATTGGAGATTATAAGCCCACTACGGCTTCGTGCGTGACCATCTACTACTGACTCATTGATGTTGAGAGGTTAGGTTGAATGCAATTTTAGGTTTCACATTTTGCTTCATTTTAATTATTAATAATATATTTTTAATGTTTATATTATTATTATTATTTATATTAATATTATATAGGGTTTTGATAGGCCCAAAAACTTATCGAACCAAATACTAACATGTTCAAGCTTGATTCAATAAGGGATTTGAATAGTAAAATTGACTCGAGCTTGCATTCAAAGTTTGAAAAGCTCAGTTTTGTTAATGCTAATTTTAAGCTTTACTTTGAATAGTTCAATAAAAGCTTGCTTCACTAACACCCCTAGCTTGGATGATGGAGTAGAGTAATTGGTTTGGTGGGTTCTTGTGGCATATATGGTGAAGGTGGCTCTGATAATGGCAACACTGGATTAGGAAGTGACTGTGGGTTTTTGTTGGTGGAAAAGGAAGGGTGGATTGAAGGATTGATAGAGATGGAGGGAGGCTTAGTGCATTGGCTATATGTTCAAAGGACGAGTGGTAGAACTGGTAGTAACACCAGAAAAGCTGGGTCAGAAGGTGAAGAAACGTGTTCATTGTTTTTTGGAGATGAAGACTTATAGGATGTCTGGTGAGGAAGAGGGCTAGAAGACAAGTCATGAGATGAAAGGAAGGAATTTGGGCCTAAGAAAAGAGATGAGGGTTGGGTTATGAAAGGAGTAGTGAATTAGGCAAAGAAGAGGCATAAGGAAAGCATTTTCTTAGAATTTGGCATCCCAACTAGCAAAAACTTTCTTTGTCAATAGATCAAACAATTTATAGCCTTTCTGCCCAATGGGATAACGAACAAAAATTGATGGCTTTGCACAAGAGTAAAATTTGTGTGATGTGTGAACATTGATGGCATAAGCTAAGTAACCGAAAACATGGAGATGAGAGTAAGATGAAGGTTTTGAATAAAGTAATTCAAATGGGCTTTTGAAGAAAATGACCAGTGAAGGTAGCTAGTTAAAAATATGGACAGCAGTGAAAGCAAACTGCCCCTTAAATTGAGTAGGGAGTTGAGCATGAAGTTTTAAGGCTTGAGTGACTTGCAGAATTTGTCGATGCTTTCATTCTACAACCCTATTTTGTTAGGGCTTATAAAAATAAGAATGCTAAAATACACCAGTGTCTTGAAAAAAAGAGTGATGTGAGAAAAATTCTCCACCATTGTCTATTCGAAAATTTTTGATGGAAGACTTAAATCATGTTTGAGCAAATCTGAAAAAGCATTTGTGCTTCATCTTGTTGTCGCATAAATAAAAATCAAGTGAAATGTGTATAATCATTGGTAATAGTGAGAAAGTAATGGAAGACAAAAGATAAGGGTGTTGGTAACAACCCCAAATATCCCAATGAATAAGCTCAAATGGTTTTGTAGATGAAATAATACTAGTACTGAAAGGTAAATGACTCTGCTTGGCCAAAGGATGTAGAGGACAAGCATTATTGGGCTAAATGAAAAAGTTCAAGAAATTTTTGGCAATAAAACTTAAACTAGAAGTTCATAAATGACGGAGGTGACTGTGATAGTGATCAAAGGTGGTTAGGTTGCAAGCTAGTTGGTTTATGGATGAGGAACAGTTGGTCAAAGATTCTTTTTATTGCTAGTGCCACCAAATAGTATAGTCCATCACATTGTTTACCCAAACTAGTCATCTTGTTCGTATCTAGATCCTACAAAATACACCAATGATAATAAAATGTCACTAAACAACTTAGACATCATGTCAACAGACTAACAGGCATCAAATCAACTTTGAATGTAGGGATAGATAACACATCACATAGATACTAGATGGAATTTAGAGACAAAGTCCCTATGGCATTAGTATTTGCCTTTTCTCCACTAGAAAATGATATAGGTGGCAATGAATAATTTTTTACTTTGTGTAATAAGTTAGATGATGAAGTAATTGGATTTGTCACCCTACTGTCATTAATCCAATTGCAGGAACCAACTTTAAACAAACTTGGTTTTGTTAAGGTATTTCCTTTAGAGCCAATACCTTCATCCTTGTTTGTAAGCAAAAGTAGATGTTTGATTTGATCATCCAACAATGAAACCGAAGGTTCTCCATATAATACATTATTAGGAGCTTTATTATTGCTATTGTACTGCCTTGGGCTTGAATTGTTTCTTGTTGTTACGTGGCCCTTTGGATACCCATGTAACCATAACAGGTCTATTCCCAATGGCCCAATTAATCACAATGTGTGCAGTGAAGCCTTTTTCTATTTGAGCAAAAAAATGCTGATTTGAATCAAATCATCATTTTCCTATATAGCTATGATCTGCTCCATTGTTCTTGTGATCTATTCGAGATTCTTTATGTCCATATGATCGATTAGATTGCCCCCCCTTTCCTGCATCTGCCAATAAGCTTAGCTTGTTGCTACCAAATTAAATAGCCATGGCAGCACTGCCACTAAAATCCATCATTGTTGATGTAGAGCTGATCACTAGCTATTTTTCTTCTTGGAATAGAGTCGAATACGCCTAATGGACTATGGGAAAAGACTTCATTAGGAGAATTAAACTATGAATTGCATTGCAAGATTCATTTAATCCTATTAAAAACTGCATCAATTTCTTTTCATTATGTTGTGCTCTTGGGATTGCATTTGTATAAGAACCTAATTCATCCCACAACCTTTTAAGCTTTATGTAGTATGTTGAGATTAAAAATTGCTCTTGGCGAATGCAAGCAATATCTCACATGATTTCAAAGATGCAAATGGCATTGCCTTGGGAGAAATGCTCGTAAAGATCCTCTTAAGCTGCTTGAGCAGTGGAGAAATAGATTATGGTGTCTGAGATTTCTAGACTGAGCGTATTAACAATCCGGGAGTGAACCAAATCAATGTAGTACTTCCAAGCTGTAAACCTGACTGTATCTAAATCCTCTGAGGACACCTTGATTAAGCCATCAATAGAACCCATCTTGTTTTTGTTATTCCAAAGCTAGGGCCACAGCTTTGTGCCAGGCTGAGTAGTTATCTCTATCAAGAATTTTGGTGTGTAAAATCAGACCCAAGTGATTAGAGTGATGTATCAAATAAGGATCAAAGATGAATGATTGAGAAAAGAAGTAAGGTTTTGGAGTTTCAAACATGGTGGCCAAAAGATGAGAGAAAGTGGCATGAGAAGGTAAAGTACAGCTGAGATGGAGTTAGGATCTTAGTCTTGCTCTGATACCATTAAAAGTTGAGAACAAAATTGAATTGGGTAAAGTAAATTCTATTCATATATAATGAGGCACATTTACTGTGTCTACAAGTATAAGATCCTACAATTAAGCAATTAGCTGACTGTTAAACTAGGTTTATAAAGGAATATAAAAATGTACCATATATTTCTTTCATAAATAAAAGATCTGATAGAATATTTTCTCTACATATTATGGGTAAATATTCATAAAAGTATATTGAATCTGTTTAGGGAATTAAAATAGTTTAGGGGAAGAAGTCAAAGGTAAAAAAATTTTTAGTTTTATTTTTCATTACTCAAAAGAGTTGTGCAAGTGTATAAGGAAGAAATATACTAGTATTACAAGTTCTTTTCTATAGCATGATGTAAGAGGTGGGGGGATTAGAGTTCAAACTCTAAACTTCCCTATATCCACCAACACTTTAACCATTATGCCAAGAGGGGTATAGGAAAGATAGTTGGAAGCAGAAATGTTAGAGTGGCATTTGTGGCAACTATAGACCAGGTTGGGCAAGAAAGAATATGAAGATGCTTTAAAGAGCTCTTGAGCAAAGTCAAATATGATGTGTGTTCGAGTTACGAGATAGTCTCCTTGGCTTAAAAGAGTTGATAGGATATAACTCACTTGTCCCGTAGGTATGCGTTGCTTACGTTATAAATGTTTTGATGCATAGTTAATGATATTTACCTTTCAACCAAAAAAAAAAAGAGTATGGCACAAAGAGAAAATATGATAGCAATAACATGAATAACTTACAATATGGAAAAGTAATAGATTTACATAAATTGGGTAAGAAGCATCATTACTCCCAAAATTTTATCATTCATTGGATATTAGTCCCTAACCTTATGTAAGCATAGAAACCCAATTTACAAAGTAGAAAAAAAATAAATAGTTTAAATGATCCATTAACTATTAGAAAATTAAACATAGTTGGAGTTTATAGGAAAATAATTACCGAACAGTTTAATTTTGAATTTAAAAATTTGATTTTAGATAATTTGTGAGAGTTAGCAAATGTAAATTGTTCAATAGCCATCTTTCAATAAATTCAAATTATTTCACAATTATTGGGCAATTTAAACAATGCATTTTTCCTCTCTGACTCTCTATAAACAGAATTTTTATGTCTGTCTAAGACTAGGGACCAATATACTGTGAATTGTCAGAAAGTTTGAGACTAATTTGCTATGGAATGAAGATTGCGGACAGATTTGGAATAATAGTTAAAAATTTTAGACCGATGGTGCTATTTAACCTACAAAAATTATACAAAAAAGCTTGATGACTTTTGAATGCACTTCTTGTTTCTTTTACCAACAAGAGGGTAAAATTCATTCATGATACCTTAGCTTTAACACTAATCCTGAAGTGGTCACCTTCCTTAACTTATGTCATTATAAAGTCCCTTAACTTATAATATACATCCCACCCGAGTCCCTTCTATCAATTTCTTCATTATCTTTAACATAACTTGGTGATGTGGTATCTTTTGAGCCAATGTGGTAGTCCAAAACACCACGTAGCCTCATTTTCCATAACAACAAATGAGTATAATAAAGTAATTAAAAACTATATCCTAAATTGACACAAAGACATAATATTAAGGATTTAAAACAATGATTAGCCCAAATTTATCTTATTTTCCAAATCATCTATGCTAAAATCTATCACACTAGGATGAACACATTCTCAAATAGGCAATAAGAAATATGAAAATCAGAATGCAAACATCAATCTCTATACAAAAAGCAGCAATATAACAACACAAAGTGTTCAATCATAAACCAATCCTAACCAAGCCGATCAACAACATAAAAGCATAAAAAAAGCCTAAAAAAATCATTGAATCACCTTCATTGGGTAAGAAAAACGCAAACCCAGAAAGGATGAAGCATTATTGTAAGAAAACCTTAAACTTCTAAGGGACTTGGGAGGCCCAGATAAATTTCAGGATGGTAGAGAATTTTGGATGTGTGGAGTAACGTAAAAAATTGCCTTTTGAATTTAACAGTACAACTTATTTTTTTTTTTGAGTTCCAGGTTGTATCCTTGCTTAATAGAAAAGGCCTCCTTGCTTAATAATAAAACACCCCTGATGCATTACCAAGCCAAGAGATAAAATCTTGGGAATTCAAAGTGGGAGAAGGAGTGCTGTTTAATAGAAGGTTAAGAATCTGCTAAGGGAAAAGGAACTAGAGCATAGAACAATTCCAACAACAGTGAAAACAAACAAATGAGTTGCTGAAATACATGTTAGCCAAGTATTCTCCTCAACCCTAATAGTAGAACCGTCCCCCATAGACCATTAAATGTTATCAAATAGTAAATCTTTGCCATATAAGAGACTTCACTAGATGGGAGAGATTTTCCCAGAAAGCTTTTAATGCCCAAACAGAATGAAAACTTCCATGTTTAGTAGTAAGAACCAAATACACAAAGGTATTGCTACCTCATATAACAATTTGCCAAAATAATTTTACAAGTAAGATCTGGTTAAAGAATCTTAAATCTTTGATCCTAAGCCTACCTAGGCCTTTTAGAAGATACAAGATGCCTTGGTGCCTCAAATGAAGATCTTTTTTGTCACGGTTCTCAGCCACTCAAATTGAATGAATTGCTTAGATACGTTGTTCAATAAAGTCAATAGGACATTAAATAATGACATTACATAAATGGGATTAATTGATGAAAAAGTTGATTGGATAAGCATAAGATGCCTGGTAGTGCTTAGAAGATTCCATTTCTAGCTAGCTAGATGCGTTGTACTTTATCAGCAAGAAACTAAAATGAAGATCAAGTAGACAAATCCTATGAAAAAAGAAGACCTAAATAAGTATAAACACCATTACTATTTCAAAAATGACAAGATTTAGAGACTATCATCTCAAGCAATTCCTATAACATTATGACTGAATAACTATTTGCATTTCTAAAAATTGATATATTGCCCTTCGCTATAGTATAATCATGAAGAGTCTGGCTAAGAGCCTAAAAAGGCATTGGCATTGGTTGGAAACATACAATGTTCTTATCAACAAGGAAAAAATGGCTAATTTTTAGGTTATGGTACTCGCTTTGAGGCCATGGATAATCCCTATGGATTGAAGCTTTAAAATCTTACTGGAAAATGTTTCAACACCTAAGATAAAGATGTAGAGGGATAGTGGATCAACTGACAAATACCTATAGATAAGGAAAACCACTTACTAAAACAACCATTGACCAGGATAGAATATGATATGGTATAACACACTACATAATCAAAAGGACCCACTTATCTAGAAATTACATGGCATAGAGAACTTTTTTAGTAAATCTCCATTAAAGCCTATTGTGTGCTTTCTAAATAACAAACTTTAGGATTGTTTTAGAGTCACACAAAACTAGTAGTAGGTGACATATATGAAACTTCATGCAAAAGGTCATGGACAATAATAATGACATCCTAGATGTTGAGGCCCAAGATGAAAGCATTTTGGAAGGGGGAAACCAAGATGTCCAAAATCTATTTTAACAAGCTAACCATAGCTTTGACAGTGACTTTATATAAAGCAATACATAAACTAGTGGGCTAAAAATCATCAACTGTCTAATTCTTGTTCATCTTAGGTAAGGGTGTAACAAAAGTATGGTTAACCTGCTTAGGGACAAAACAACTAGTTGAAAAGAATAGAGCCACATCTACAACCATTATTGAGAAAAGATAGAGCCTCATTTATAACCTCTTCTCCAATGGTACCCTAAAAATATTTGAACACAACTGATTGAAGAATATTGAGTCCTAAAACTTCAAAATTGCCTTGATCAAGGACTATCTTTCATATTTCTTCTTTAGTGAAGGGGGCAAGGAGCACAAAACACTGTTGATTAAATAGTGTTTTCATAATATTATTACAGAATATGTCATGGCACAAACCACGATCCTCTAAGTAAGGGTTGAAATGATTATAAAAAGATGACTAGATGTGATTATGAATGTCTGCTTCCTCGTACAGCCACTGATTGTCATTAACTTGAAGGGCAAAAATCCTAGCTCTCATGTGATTATTCTTTGTAGCATGGTAGAAGAAACACACATTAAAGGTCCTAAATGTGGGCCATTTTATTCTAGATTTTTTGGCGTAATTGCTTTCTTCAGTAGCCAAAAAGAAGTACTCCCTCTGTCCCATAATAGATGAAACGTTTCTCTGGGCATGAAGATTAAGGCATATGTAATTTATGTTATTTTTTTCCAATTTTACCCATGGAACTAAAATTATTTTTTTTTTTGGATTTTGTGTAATGAGAGTTTAAATAATGATTAAAAAAGAAAATATTCTTTTTTTGGGTTTTGTGCAGTGATAGATTGAGTGAAGATTAAAAAAAATTATTGGGTTTTGTGTAGTGAGAGTTTAAATGAGGGTAAAAAGGTAAGTTGATTGTTTAAAATTTTCCAAAAGAGGAAACATTTTAACCTTTTTGAGACATCTAAAAAAGGAATACAATTAACCTAAATTGGGATGGAGGGAGGATATTTTTTTAAAAGCTCTTGTAGAATTGCTTGATGACCTAAAAATTTTGGAAGCTGTTGGATTTTCTAAAGCTTATGCTTAATATTATGGATTTGTTAAGGAACACTGCTCATACACAATTTACTCCACTGACGAAGAGCTAGGACAATCAAATTGCACTTTGTAGTAACCTAAAGAATAAGATAACCATGACTACAATATTCCAATTAGCCTTCATAGTATTTCCATACTAGGCGTAGTGGTGACATAGGGCCTTAAGTTGTTGGGGGCGATAGGAAAGGGCAATTTAGGTTAGAGTCCAATAGTTAAGGAGCATGGTTAGAATGTTGAATACCAAGGTTGGCACGGACCATGTTAGGAACAAAGTTTAACCAATCTGAATTTGCATAAACTTTATCCAAGAATTCCAAAACCAAATATCTCATTATTGAAAATTCAACCATGTAAAATAGGGACCTCCATAAGGAAGCTTAATTAGAGTTAGTGATGGTTTTTTCCCCATTTTCTTTAATTTAGACAAAACTAGGTTAAAATGCCAAATCAAAAATAACATCCCTTGATACACAGAAATAACTTCCACTAAATTAGTTTAAGTTTGGCATCAAAACTAAACCTTAGAGTGGCCATACACATAGCCAAGATGCCATTGGGGGCCTAACTTATCCCAGATAAAGCAAAATAAGATGGTGGCTACTAAACAAAAGTTGACAATTATATTTAGACAATTACTACCATAAACCCCTACTCCCTTCCCCTAAAGCATTAATACAACATGGTTTAAAAACCATACACTTCTTAATGATATAGTTATAGCACTAACATCTAACTTTGCTTCCATAATAAGTAAAAGATTAGGTCCAATGAATCCAAATCAAGGATTGAAGATGGTGAACTAGCGCTGCTCAGCCCAAGCCCTAGTTATTAAAGCTTATATCTTTATGGTGGCATGGGAGTATATTGAGGTACAAAATTAGAAAATGCCTATGATAAATTGGAAGTAAGACCTACCACACCGCCCTGGGATTTGAGGAAAGCTAGTTAAGTACACAAGAACTCATGATCCTCAGGCACCTGAGCTGCAAGAAAAAGGTGGGTTAGTAAACAAAAACTATGAAACCCATGGAGGGATGAACCTTGTATGCTTTGCTGATGCCAAGTTCTGTGGATCCAAAGACTTTGCCTTATGAAAACATTTTAATCTATTGGGATAATTCACAAGTAGTTCCATTCTCGTCTAAAGTCTAGGAAAGTGGAGCAAATCCAGTTCTTATCTCAATTGCGAGGACAGCCACTCTCACGATCTTTATATTTCATATTAAAATATAAGAAGATTAGATATTCCGCATCTGGAATAAGTTGGTCCTATAACTTAGAATTTGGATGAGATAAATGATGAAGGAAGGCTAATGCCATAACCGATTTTCCTATAAATTTATGATGTGGGTGACCATGGTGACATTTATGTGACAAACCATAAGAAGAAGAGGGTGAGCTCTTTGGTTTATGGTGGGAGCCTACTTCTGCTTGGCTTGTAGAAAATAAAAAATGGCCTCTAGCACTTTTAGTTAGCTTAGAAGAATTAGAGGAATGATGTGCGATGTTATAGGCTTTAAGTTCCTTTAGGAATATTTTAGTGGCAAAAGTGTCCATTGATAAGTTACCCATTTTTTGTGGTTTTTCTGGCAACTACAAGCCCAAATCTTGTTCATCTTGCCCCAAATTATCCTTAGCCACGTTTGCTATCTCCTTCTAATTAAAGTCCAAGTTTACTGCCATATTAACCATTTAAGCATCAGCTTCATATTGGTTTTCTAGAATAAGATAGGCAAAATTGTCTAGAAAACCTTACCCTTCTGGTTGGTGTGGTTTTAGATTCAAAGGATTGATCAAAGCCATAACTTCTTGAAGAATTCACTAATCAGGTATGTTATCATATGAGGATTGGTAGTGTAGGACCTCATCATCAAGTTCACCAATGTGATGGGGTAAATGCTTGCATGGCCATAACATGGCGATGAAATAAAGTACATTATAGTGCCTTAAATGCACACAAATCATCCAAAAATAGTGGTCCTAAGTGATCTTACTTGATATTGCCAAGATCAGAGAACTACATCCAACATACTCAATTTTAAAAAGTCTGGAAAACCTTGAACAGCATCTTTGTGCAATGGGTACAAGAATAACCTATACAACCATAGACTTAGCAGGTTTTGAAAACCATTTCATGTTTGAATTGAATCTAATACTTAAGACTATCCTCTATATAAACAAAGAAACCAGGAATAAGAAGCCTTATTACCTGGTCCATAGTTTGGAATTGAAGATACTGCCATCGACAGGGTTTACCATTATGAATGTCTAAGTCAACAATTGGACCAACATATGCCGCAATACCCCTTGCAACCACTTTGTTTACATACATAAATGACAGGTTATGGACTTTTATCCAACTAAGAATGAGTTAAACTTATGAGCCAGCAAAGATAGGTCGGTTTAAACACATTGGGCGAGTATCAATGTGTTGTCCATGTTCCACGATGACATGCTTTCCATGGTGAGTAGGTAACACCATGTTGCAAACTAAATAAGTAAACAGCTCTGGCTAAAGGCACTAATCACTTGAGTCGAAGCACTGAGTTACCATGTATAATGAATGTGGGAATGCAGAAATTGGGGTGTAAACTGGTGGTTATCCACAAGCTTGATGATGGTAGGAACATCAGAGTAACTCCCTGGGCACTTTTAGGAGGTCATCCTTCATAGGGGAGGATGGTTTTCAAACTTTCATTAGAGGATGGAATAAAGGTTGGTTGTGTCTTTTTTTTTTTTAATTAGAAATAGAATAAAGAAAAATTAAGAGAGTAAAGAAGCAACAAGTTGATAAGTGATATAGACTTTTTGTCTGGGTATGACCACCATTGAACAGTATTGTAGAGATCCAAGCAATTGAATGATTTGGCAGACCATTTGATGGAGAAATACCTGGATCAAAGGTACCTAATAAAGCCTACAAAACTGGAGAATAATCTATTAACAAAGTTACTAAAGTAAGGTGCTGGTCCAATGTAAGTGAAGAGGCCCCATGGACTACAAAAAATTTAGCCTTAAATATAGATTCATAATGATATAGGATAATGCCTTCACACCGATGAGGAGGGCCAGTAGTTCCCATCCAAATCCATGCGATAGCTCCTAACATAAATGCTCTATGCTAAGCACCATTAGTGATGAGAATATCAAGCCGACATAAGGGGTATAAATTTCAGTCACATCCCAAACATAAAACAAAGGGGGAGAAGGGTTATACAGGTCAAGTTGTAACTTCTGTTAGAGATCCCTAGCCATAGAGAGCTATTCAATCTGGTCATTCCTCCTAGTAATCAATGATGGAGCATGGAAAATTGTATTTCAGAATGTACATTCATTATGACTGATCTAAATTATCTAGACCGTTGAACTCAAAAATTGAAACAAAATTGGTGAGTGGTTTTGCATATTACTCAAAATGGTTATGAGTCGTTCCTTAAAGGATGAGTATAAAGTAGGAGAAATATGGGAGCAAAAGTTTCCCCCCCGAATATGCTTCAAACCCAAATAATCCCAAAAGAGATGGAACATCATTTCTGATGAGGAATGATAGTGAGGATAATGGAGATCAATCAAGCCACCATGGTTAGCAAGGTTCTCCACCATTGGTAAAGCTCTCGATAAACAATTCCACAAAAATATCTTAAACTTTTGGGGAAGGCTAGAGGCCCAAACAAATTTGACAATTTTTTGTAAATTTAGGATGTGGGAAGTACTGTAAATAATTACCTATAGGATTCAAAAGAGCTATAGACTTCTGTCAGAGTTCAAGATTGTATAGTTGCTTGGTAGAGAAGGAACCTGAAGAATTTCCAAGCTAGTACACAAAGTCCCAAGAACCCATGTTTATGGAGGGGATAATGTTTGAAATAAGATCAGCAACATCCCTAGGAAAAAAATTTGAATTCAAGAGAGGTTCCACCATCTCCCCTTACTATTATAGAAACCTGAAACTTAGAGATTGGGATCTTCAAACACATTCCCTACAAGTGTAGATTGACGAGCTAAAGAAATACCAGGAATCCAAGCATCTACCCAAACCCTGATCGTCGAACTATCTCCCACAAACCATTGAACATGATTCTGAAGAAGAGTTCTACCATGGAGAAGACTTTGCCATATAGCAGATTTATTCCTTAGGTGCTTGGTTGTCCAAATCGAGTGAAAATGTTTATATTTGGCCAAAAGAACCTTATAAACTAGAGTGACAATACTACTTGTAAAAATTCACCAGAAAGTTTTATCAAGTAAAATTTAATTAAAAAAATACAAGTATTTACTTCCAAGTCCTCCTAGACCTTTTGGTAGATGTAGAGCCCTTGATGATACATGTGTAGACCATGTCAATCCTAAGACCCTAACCACCAAAATCTAATAAATTGTTTTGACATATTGTTAGATAGTGTCACAAGCACTTTCAATAATGACTTTACATAGATAAGGATGGAAGATAGGGTTGACTAGATAAGCATGAGATGCCCAGCTAGGTTCAATAAATTCCATTTACAATTGGCCAGATGCTAACTTCTCTTCAACTTTCCCTTACTCATAAATGCAAAATCTCATTCATGAGATAACAAATATACCAAAGCATAAGATAACAAAAAAACTCATAAATGTGATAACATATATATAGGAGCATTTAAGTTGAGAAAGAGCAAATTAATAAAAGAAAATGTGATATAGTCTTGGCACTTTTTTTTCCCAAACAAGTGATATTTTTCCATAAAAAGTGATAATATTTGGTAAAAAGCACCAATATATTTGAAAAAAAAATGTCTATTAGGTTAAAAAAGTGATGTAGTTAGTACAAAAGCATTTTTTCTATGAGAGTAGTTTGTCATTTAATCTTGAGTAAAGTATTTATTGTTGTTTAAAAACATTGTTCTTGGTATATTTATGATACATGTTACACCACAAATGGGATAAATATGCATCACTACTGAAATCAGTAGGGAGTGGCCATATGGAGAGGAAGAAATGCATGAAAATAGCACATGGCAAACGAAAGGAATATCAAGCCAAGTGGGAATAAGAATAAGTAGTGGAAGTGGTGAGATTTCTTCGTAAATGGTTCAGTGTGATGATGATAAGAATGTCACATAGTAGTATGATGATGATGAGAATGTGGAGTGTGACAATGAAATTGGTTTGAATCAAAAATCACATAAGGAGGTAGATGAAATGACAGTTGGAAATGTTTGGGATTTAATCATTGTGAAGATAAATAAACTAGTTACACAGTAGGAGATAGTAAATTTTCATGAGATAGAATTTGAATCTACTAAAGCGGCAAAGTAATTATATGGATGTGTGATAAGGTTTTCCAAAATAAAGAAAGATATCAAATTTGGTAAGGAGGGCATTAAATATCATTGTATATGCATTTATGGGAATGAGGGACACAATATGCCAAAATTACAACCATCACATAGAGTAAGATAATCTAGGAGGGTAAGTAGATGTGGTTGTACAACATCATTTTGGATTAACTATAATCAATTGTCAGAAAAATATGTAGTGAAAGAGTTCAACACCAGGCACAACCATAGCCTTGTCGAATAATAAGAAATTTATATTTGCCAATCTCATTGGCACATAAATGTAACAGATAAAGAGTAAACCAAAAAAATGAGAAAGGTTGGTGTGAAGACAAGTCAAATAATATATTACATGGTCCAGGTTGCTAAAAGATATGGGAAGGTGGGGTTCACTACAAAAAATCCATACAACTATCTTGATAGCAACAAGAAATAGCAAATTTTAAGATAGTGAAGTAGAGACTACAATTGTATACTCAACGTGCCATGCAAGTTGATATCCTAAGTTTTATTGTCAATATGTAGTTAATAAGGAAAATAGGTTGAAGTATATAATCTAGGCTGATAGTGCAATGTGCGTGGACTATGGATGCTTTGGTGATGTTGTTAGATTTGATGTGACATTCAATATGAATGAATATAGGATGCTTTATGTTGTGTCTATAAGTGTTAATCACCATCATAATACCACTATTTTTGGAATGTGCACTTGTATCTGATTAGTCTAAAAAAGGTTTTATATGGCTACTAAAAAGGTTCTTAGATTATGTGGGAGGAAAGACACCTAGAGTAGTTATTACTAATGGTGACATGGCAATGAGACAAGCTATCAAGAGAGTCTTTCCAGGTGCAAAATGCCACTTGTGCTCTTGGCATTTACAGGGCAATTATAAGGAGAATGTGAAGGTCAATGGGTTTGGAGATCTTTTTGCAAGGATGATAAATGGTGTAGATGATGTGAAGGAGTTTGAGAAGTAATGGGTAATTACGATTGTGATGTTCAAGTTTGAGGACAATGAGTGGGTACAAGAAACATATGGGAGGCATGAAATATGGGCAATTTCATATTTGAAACAATTTTTTTTTACGGGCAGACAAGTAACCAGAGATTAGAAGGGATGCAATCTTATCAGGAAGATTACATGAGATAGGTTGATATAGCATCAGGAAGATTACATGAGATTAAGGTACTTAATAATTTTAAGAACAAACATACAAGTCCTCAATTAATTACAAATCTTAGGATGCTTGAGATTTATGCCGCGGAAGTGTACATCCCATCAATGTTCCAAAAAGTGTATGGGGAGATAATTGAAAAGGCAAATTATTCTGCAGTTCTACATTGTGTAAATGACAATGAAAAAATTTATTGTGGTTGTTGATATGAGAGCTTGGCATGAGCGTGAGTGGTTCGCCATTTGGTAAAAAAAGAAATATGGGAATGTTCTTACAAAGAGCGAACTTACAAGGGTAAAATTTGCATACAGTTTTTATTGGGTTTGGTTAAATTATATATGTCTTAAAAACTCTTTAATTTTAATTATGCCAATTTTGTAGGAATTCCATGATGACACATGTTCTTGGTGCTCAGGTTGGGAAATGAAAGGAGGATTCTAGAGAGATTGATTATGAAAAGGTGGACAAAGGATGCAAAGAAACTAGTGCAAAACTTAGGTGGTGTAAATTTTGATTATGATATGGAATAGGTGTATAATGCAAGAAAGGGACAGCTAACCATCATGAGTAGCAAAATTTTTTACCTTGTAGCTAGATGTGATGTAAAAGGGTATAATGAAGTAAAAAGGAACTGAGTAGGTTAGCTATCCAAGCTAAAGAGTTGTACCAAAAGAGGTTAAAAGGGGTGTACTATCTGGATAATGAGGCTACAAATTTTAACTCAATGATGGTTCATAATCCAATGGTGATTAGTGGGAAGAGATGTAAGAGGAGTAAATTGAACATATGTCAAAGGCAGGTTAAGTGTAAAAGATGTGGCTCAACTGATCACACAACACATGTGTGCATGAATCAATCCAAAGTTGAAAAAGAAATTCCTACAAAGGGTTATAGTAAAAAGGATGTTTCCTATCATACTCTACTCCCAACTACTAGTTTGAGCATGGATGACCATGTATGTGATAGCCAATCAAGCTTTTTAGTTTTTACAATCAGGCCTAATTTTGAAAGAAGTCCAACAAATTCATTAACAAATTCTAAAGACACTGTCTACATGTCACATTCTATGCAAGAAAATGATATGTCATTCCAGAGCTTATTGAAATCTTAACTTATGAGTTGGAGCTTTGACACAGGAGGCAGTGGTATATGCAAGCAATAGGAGGCATCATCTTCTTGTGAGCATCAAGTGAATAATCGAGATGTTAGGGTAATTTAAGAAATTGATTTCATAGTTGAAGGATTTACTTTAGATATGGTATGTATTAAGTGGGTGAGTTAGTAATGGAATGAATAATTTTCTCAAGATAGCAATTTTAATTATAAAATGGTGATTTCATTGAACAAAAGACGACAAAGGGCAAAAAAAATGATAATTGAAGCAAACTAGCAACAAATGTCACATAAAAGTGATAAAGGTTAAGGTTACAAAAAGTGTTAGAATTTACAGAAAGGTGTTTAGGGTTAAAAAAAGGTGATTAAAATTTTAAAACCTTTATTAATTTTCAATAAAGGTGACTTTGCTTTGGAAAAAAGTATAGGTTTAATTTTAATTTGTTTTGCAAGCCATGTCCAAATGAAACCAAAATAAAGTCTAGAAAGTTTGCAGATAAGTTCTTTAGGCTAACATAATTTAAACAAAGTCTAGAAAGTTCCTAATGTCTTAAGCATCCAACATAGCAATCAACCTAGTGACAAAATAAACTGCTTGATCCCTTATACATCTTTTTTTCGTTCCCCTCTTAGTTGGTGTTGGTTTATCTTCCATCTGCTTAATACAATTCTCAATGCAGTTCATCTATTGTGGAACTATAGGCTCATCTAAATCTGTATTAGGTTGGTCATCTGACCCTACACTTGAATCATTGCTGTCATCATCATGCTTAGCTCCGTCTCCACCATCTCCACCCTAAAAATTTTCGTGCTCTTCATGTTCACCCTCGTCATCAAGCCCTTCTCTCTCTGAATCCTCATCATTAGTGTCTTGCCTCTAGTGACTTGTCCCCATCACTATCAGATTCTTCCTTCTACACTATTTCTTTTCCTAGACGATGTAGCTTGTTTAAGGGCCCAAAATCTTGTGTTGAACCTCCACATGTTACTTGGAACCATAAGTGAAAAGAATTATGTTTAGTTAAGTAATAACTATATATAATAACCTATACCTACACTCTTTCAAAGAAAATTTCTTGGCATCTTTCTACATCTAGTCTGTAATAGCCTTTTTAAACCCAGTGACCAAATAAAGCAACTTTTCTACAGTGTCCCTCCTCACCTATAAACACATGTAAAATCACAAGTTGAATTCCATTTTTATATTGAGTAGAAAGGGCATCGTAAACTTACCATTTTTATAGTAGGATCAAGTGGTAGACCCTCAACATCATCATCATCATCAACACTAGGGATTCAGAGTAGCTTAGCCTCTCCTGTCTTGAGATCAAGGAGCAACATATCGACATTGGGAGCTATATTGCGGTATCTTCTAGTATTCATGTGTTTTCTTGCACATGAGGTGCAGTGGACTTGGATTCCCCAACTAAGGGTAAAGGTTTGTGACCTTAACCCAAAACTCGATCCAAAATCTGACATATAGGGTCGGGTTTGGGTCAAGTCAGTGTATAGAATAAATGGTATTTGGATTAACCTGAACCCGAACCAATTTTAAGAAATAAAAATTAGTTGGATTGGGTCAACCCCAACTTCTCCCAATTAACCCAAAACCAAGGCCCATTACCTATCTAAGCCCAATTCCTTACCTCAGCCCACTACCTCTCCTGACCCTAAAATCCTTCAATCCCCTCCGCAACTGTCACAAACTCTCAACTCACATCTCACCAATGCATCTTTGCAATTCTGTCATCCAGCCCCTCCCTACCGCCGTTTACCCACTGTCCTCCAACCTTTCCTTAGCCTGACCGCTCTCCCACCATTTTCCTTCACTTTTCGGCTTCTCTCTCAAGGGCTTCCATTGCCTCGCGCCGCCATCCTTCATTGTTTTTTTGGCCATTGTCATCCTCGGGGTTGGCTCACCATCCTTTAATCCTTCGTTGTCATCCTCTGGTTTATGCTCATTGTCGTCCTCTAGTTGGCTCACCAAATCTGCTATCATTGTCCTCGGGTTGGCTCACTACGTCATTTTCGTCAGTCGAACGCATGCATGCAATTGTTGATCTCCTACCTACCGGACTAATGCATATAGATCATCCTCTGGCCGTTCATCTTCATCGCCGTCGATTTGGTCAATCACCATCAATTTGGTTAGTGGTGGAGGAGGAGAACGAATGGGAAAAAAGCTGGTGGAAGAAGTGTAGTCTGAAAGTAGGTCAAATCTAACCCAATGCCATCCAAACCCACTATTTTCAGGTTAGGGTTGATTCAGATTATCTCTCTATTTTGGGTCAATTTGGGTTAGGTTTTTTGGGATTATGAATGACTCCATTTTTTTCAAGTTCCAACCCGAACCCGACCTAAACTCGAAACTTTCACCCATAGCCCCAGCTAAGGCACTGGATGTATCAAGATCAATGCCTCTCATCGCTTAGGCAAACTCATTCTACATGGCCACCCACCACAACTGGGTTCTACTAAACTCCAAAATGATGGTATTTTTTTTCCACATCATTCCCCCAAGTGCCACCTTCATTTCTCCATGTCACCATTTATTGTTCAATATAGATGTTGGTGGCAAGTAGGGAACCATTTTCTCATGTTCTATTAAGTGGTTAACATATTGTCAAAATACTTTCTCTGCAAGATACCAAGCTCTACCACATGGGCTCTGAAGCAAATGTCAGATTATGAATGGATCGAGACTCTATTTAACATAATCAGGATTGTCATTAAAGTACTTCTCCCATGGCCAACATCTCACGTTGTCATGAGTCATCATCCTAAACAAATCAAGGTACATTTCTGTGTCACTTACCATTCTACCCAACTGTCCCTCTACATAATGCTGTGCTCTAAATTATGTCCCTCCACCAATCAAGTGTAGGTTAGATCCAATGTCTATAAAATGCTCACAAGCCCAAGTCTGTTATGGGAAAAAATTCCTATAGATTAAATATTTGATAAGCTAACAATTATTTATGATTTGATACTATAATAACTACTATAGTTACCTGTCAGGCTTGCCAAAAGCCACCGTTTCCCTGAGTAACCCTATTAACAACATCCATGTATAAGTAGAGGTTGTCTAATGTAGTGCTTCCCTAGTTTTACGTATGCAGTTGGAGGATGTTCGCTACATCTAAGATCCACCATGTGTGAAAGCTACTAGTGCTTGTGTCACAAAATACGGTTGTTCCAAGAAAGGTGGCTAAGAAAATATGGACCAAATGTTTTTTTCTCTCCATAATATTTTTGCGGTAAGCTCTGTAACTATTTCATACTATTGTGAAGCTTACCTTCTTCTTCTGATGAAATATCTCCCAAAAATCAACCACTAGTTCTTGGAGGTGAGTTGCATCTTTGTATATTTTCACTTGAATGGGTACCCTTTGCCCACTATAACACAGGCCAGGGATTGCAAAAAAATCAATAGGTGCCATGGTCATCTTAACCACATATAGGAAGTGAAATGTGTGGGTTGTATCCCACCAAAAATGACTAAGTGCCCGAAATAAGTGTTTGCATAGTAGTTTGACTTTAATGTTTTTACTCCGTAAAACATGCCAATGGCTCAAACCATATCCTTCATGGTTTTTGGGAATTCATTAAACTAGTTCAAAAGTAGTTTGATACTTTCATGTCCACAATAGGAGCTCAGGCGATGTTGTGTACATAATTAGGCACCAATTAGTTAGTTGCAATAAGATATGCGACATATGATGAATGGAGGAAACTAAATAAAAAAAATCAACAAAAAGACAAGAAAGACAAGGAAGACAATTAGCTAACAAAAACCAAAAAAAAGAAATGGAAAGTTAATAAAGGTGACATAGAAATTAGAAAGGTGACTCAAGAAGTAGAACTAATGGAAAGTGAATAAAGGCAATGAGAAATGAAATAAGCAATAGTCATGCAAAAGCGACAGAGAAGTAATAAAAGTGAAGAAACAACTAAAAAAGTTGTAATGACCACAGAAAGGCAATAAAAGCTACCGTTTTAGTTCAAGTGTTATCGCTTCTTTAAGCAACCTATTGATTTTCTATATATGGCATCATTTTTATAATTTTCATCACAAAATTTGAACATAAAAAATCAAAGACAACCCCAATCTAGCCAAATTTTAGACATTAAAGTAGTGACAAAAAAGATTGAGAGCATCTTACTGGGTATAAA
Source organism: Aquilaria sinensis (assembly GCA_005392925.1). NCBI lineage: Eukaryota > Viridiplantae > Streptophyta > Magnoliopsida > Malvales > Thymelaeaceae > Aquilaria > Aquilaria sinensis. Next base: position 72,019 of record SMDT01000417.1, read on the forward strand.
GGGTGTGAGACGTGTGACTTTTGAATCAAGGTGAATTATCCTTGCCTACCGATATAGCTTGTTGGGGGAAAGCCTTTTGATCATTGAAGGCTTTAAATCACAAGATAAATCTTTGATGAAAAAAGATGGGTCGACTTGTGCCATTGGTTGCAGATGAATAGGGGTGAGACAATTGATTTAGAAGAGCTTGGTGGTGGCAGAAGAGGAGGTTATGGGAATTTTGGGTAAAGGAGAAGTTATAGCGGTTATGGGTGAAAATTTGTAATTGTGGGTGAATTTGAAAGTGAACAAGTTATTGTAGTGATGGGTATGGTTGGTGTAAAAATTAAGTGAAAGGCCCAAATACATTGCATTAAAAAAAACTAAGTTCAAGCCCAAAAGATTAGGTGGTAGGCCAGGCCCAAATATAGTTTGGGCCCTAATTGAAAACTAGCAGTTCATAAGTAGGCCCCTAAACGTAAACTAGAAGACCCCCTAAAGTGAACCATGACCTTTGAAACTAAACCAAAAAAACCTGCGGTTCATCAAGGAGCCCCTAATGTAAACCAGCGGTTCAAAGATAGGCTCCTAAAGGTGAACCACAAGACCCCTGAAAATTGAACCATAAAACTAGTGGTTTACTATTAGGCCATTAAATGTAAACTAGTTGTTCAAGAATAAGCCCTAAAAGTGAACCACATGACCTCTGAAACTAAACCACAAAAATTAGTAGTTCATTATGTGGCCCTTAAACATAAAGTAGTGGTTCAAATTTAGGCCTATAAAGGTAAACCATATGACCTCAGAAACTGAACCACAAAATAAGCAGTTCACTATCAGGGCCTTAATCATAAACCGATGGTTCATGAATAGGCCCTAAAGGTGAACCATATGACCCCCAAAACAAAATCACAAAAAACAGTGGTTCAGTTTAGTAAAGGTAAAATAAAGGACCTTAGAAACTAAACCACAAAACAAGCGGTTCACTGTGAGCCCCCTAAATGTAAACCAGCGATTCAAGAATAGGCCCTTTAAGTGAACCATATAACCCTCAAAACTGAACCATAAAAACCAGTAGTTCGTCATGGGGCCCCTAAATGTAAACCAATGGTTCAGATTTAGGCCCCTAAAGGTAAACCACAGGACCTTAGAAACTAAACCACAAAATAACCAGTTCATTATTAAGCCTTTAAACATAAACCAATGGTTCAAGAATATGCGTTAAAAGTGAACCACATGACCCCAAAATTGTACCACAAAAACTAGCAGTTCATCATGTAGCCTCTAAACGTAAACCAGTGGTTCAGATTTAGGCCCTTAAAGATGAACCACAGTACCCCAAAAATTGAACCACAAAACAAGTGGTTCACTATTAGGCCACTAAATGTAAACTAGTGATTTAGGAATATGCCCTAAAAGTGAACCACACGACTCCAAAACTGAATCACAAAAACCAACGGTTTATCATGTGGCCCTTAAACGTAAACCAGCAGTTCAAATTTACGAAGCTAAAAGTGAACCATAGTACCCTAAAAACTGAACCACAAAACAAAATTGTTCACTATCAGGTCCTTAAACATAAACTAATGGTTCAAGAATAGGCCCTAAAGGTGAACTATATGACCCCCAAAACTAAACCACAAAAACCAACACTTCAGATGGGGTGAGGGACTGGCTCATCGTTTTTATCATAGCATTAGCATTTTTATTTTTCTTGTTATCACCTTGTTCTTTTCTTAGTCGTCTTTCATTTTGATAATTGCTCTTTCCATTTCTTTGTCATTTTTCATTTAATTCAAATGCTTTTTCTTATACACTACTTGCCTTTTAGGCTAATATGTTTGGTACAAACTTAGGACTTTTTCTTTGTGCCTTTCCCATTTCATTTACCTTTTTAACCACGTCTACAGATGCATCTGTATTAAGAACTTCACTTTTCACATTTTTTAACTTTGGCAGCACATGTTGTTCTCCTTATAACGGTTTAAATAGGAGAATCACCTGATCATAGAATACCTTTAATGTTAACTACCAATGGAGCACGTTCAACCACTTGTGCCTCGTGCCAAGGGGTTGCTACTTTGTTCAGGAGCTACAAATTGTGATTCTCCTTACCACACAAAATTCGAACAAGCAAATCACAATGCTGTTGATGGTTGTCCTACTACAACACAACAAAATGTTAAACATTTATATTAAAAAAAGATACCTAACTTACAATTGGATAGTGAACCATATTGTATCACTGTTGTAATATGCTTCATTAGCATATGAGTAAAAATCCCACAATCATACCCATTAGGTTGTTCCATTACCGAAACCCGGTACATGATGAAAATCTAGAAAGCAATACTCTTTCGATAAAATAATGTACTACAACACTTTAACCTACAATTAAAACAACTCCACTATAATCATTCTATCATTGTAAGTTTCAAACTGCCATACTGCCAATACCAAACTTACAACATGTGATATCCAATGCCTATACTCATGTATAGGTTTAGTAGGTGACATGGAGTCCCATGCCTAGACCTATTTATCCAAAATATCCAGAATTTTGAGGAAAAAATGTTTACAAGGTTGATCATACACCAACACATAAATTTGTAAAAGTAAATCACATCATGTTAATAATACGATAAATGCAATGAGTATAGTTAAGGCATTTAATATTTAGAAAACCTTTTCAAGATGCAGCTGAACCCCCCACATCAAGATCGAATTAACCACGGTCAATAGTTTGTTCATAAGCGTATAGTTCACCCCCTAGTATAGCACATTGCTTCACAAAAAAAAATGTCACTTCATTCATCACTGTAGTTAACTACGTACATATAAAATGTATATTTATATTCATACAAATCGAAAATTCTGCTAGAAACCACCAACATCAAATGCCCTCATTCTTCCTTTTTTCCTCCACACAAAGAATAGTCACAATATAGCCAAAAACAGTATATACAAGCCAATTACATGGCCTTAATGTTTGAACATCCTTTCTTGCCAACTCAAAGCTGGATGGTAATATAGCAAGAACCTCACTAATTAACATCCACAATAATTAATCATTGCATTAACCCATGACAGTCATAGAAAGTTAATAAACATACCACATATCCTCTATGTCCCCTAAAAGAACATATTGGCTCACTCGATGAGTTATGTTCTTAACAGGAGCTGCCACCACATAAGGCCTAGCCTAATACCTTTCCCCAAAATAACTTGTCGTCCTTCCAACTGTGCAGAAAGGTGATTTCTGCCAATGTGATGGGATTACATCATGCTCTGATTTTCTTCCTATTACATTTTGCCCCATAAAAAATGTTAACTTATTTTTCATTTCCTGCAATTAGTGAAAAACATTTAAGCAAGTAGCAAGCAATTAAACAATTAAGCACTAAATACCTCATCATTTTCTTCATTCTATTTAGTTGCGTCCCTCTCAATATTGAAACCATCTCCTAGATTTTCAACCTGTAACTTCTTCTTGCAAGAGCCCCCAACATTAACCCTAACAGGTGATTCTAAATCATTCATTCTTGGTGAGCAAACCTCATCATCATCAATCTTCCGCTTATGTGGTTCTTTAAGTTTATCAACCTTTTACTTCTCAATCCCTATTATAAGAAACAACTCACCCTTATTTATAGGCGTTTCAGCCTCACTGTCTTAAGCATTGTCAAGAGATCTTATACCACACAAATTTGGTCTTTCATTAGCTAGACTTGAAGCAGGAACCTTATTCGGTGTTGGCACATTGGATGTTTGCGTATTCACTCCGTCATCCTTGGCCGTTTTGTTCCTCATTGAACAACAAGCACATTAATAGTTTGAGCAACCTTTTCCATTGTACTTTTTTAGAGTTTCTTAAATCAATCGAATCATGGTAACATCCATCCTGAATCTTTCATACTCTAGCACCAGTTTCCTAATATCATCAACTAACTTATTTAACCTCTCTCTATCCTCATCTATTTTATCAATCATTTCTGCAGCCTTCCCACTTCTTTCCCCCATAACTATTTTTAGACCAGCATTTTGTTACTTACTGTTTCGGTCTAAATCATATTATTCTTCAACATCCTCTACATCATGTCTATCTTCCACATATCTTTCCATCTTTTCTTCCTCCTCAACATCTATATTATCTTCATTTACATAACTGCCATCATTGTTGCCCTCATCAGCCCATGTAACATGCATATCAATCTTCACCAATAACCTCTGAGTCACTCATTTATTAAACTGAACCACTATTGGGTTCACAACGTTGTTCTTTAATTCACCAGCAATAACCTTCCTCACAAAGAACATCTATCCACATAAACAAAACATAACTTCAATCAACTATATATACAAAATAATAATATGCAACAAATTACAATAATGTATAGAACAAAACTTGTAAAAAAAAAGCATATCCGGTCAATTTTTGATGTTTTTTCGTCTTCTACTTCTCAGTTCCTACTACCAGTTGATACACTATAAAGTTTGGACAAGCATTTCTTCTTAATCTTGTTAACACCACCAACACATCCTAGATGAGGTAAATCAATATGGCTTCAAATTAGTGGACACAAAATATGAGTCATGCAATATAGTGCATACGCTTTATGCACCTTCTTCGGATTATTACTCTTCACTAAATCACATTCTACAACTTCTTTCCTAACAATCCACCTTCTGTCCCATCTCTTCTAGCAATAGTATGCCACCAATCTTTTCTAGGTACATCACCTCGATTTAACTCTATTAGTTCACTGCCATCCTTAATCCTCATTATCTTTGTGAAATCCTTTGCTCTAATCTTCTACTCTCTCCAATTTATTCGAATGGTCTTCTTCTTCACGTCAAAATTTTGGAATTAATGTAAACACCAAGTCTACCCACACAACATGCAATTTTATTCCTAATAAACTCCCAAAAGTTGTTCCTTTCAACATCTTTTCTTTTTCCTCTCCCGACTTATTCATCATCATATAAAATGTTGAAATCATAGACTTTAACTTCAACTTTCCCTCCTCTTCAACTTTGTCGGCATATTCATTTTTTTATCAAATAACATTTCCATCCAATGCACATGACAAGCCTAAAAATAAAATCATCTCATTATAATCTTATTACCTTATAATGTTATAATTTAACTTATAATATACTTACTACACTATCATATGTTAATCCAGCATCTTTGCATCTCACACTCTCTACTTTCCTATATGTATTTCAACACAAATCATAATACCAAGAACACACAACAACAACTAAAACCAGTATACTCATTGATAATTATTTCACACAGCAGGCAGCCTCTCATCCCTTATACTTTTTTGTGACGTTGAAACATCTTCCCGATCACCATTGTACAATACAATAGCATTTTCCTCACTGGAACAATGAAAATGACAGTAATATAATGCACACAACATTACAAAAGCTAACAAAATTAATGAAAAAGGCATTACAATTCACCTAAAAGCATCCGATTAATGAAAATTAAAAAAGGCGATATAATTAGGATAAAGGCATCATAACTAACATAAAAGTGACAATTTTAATTGAAAGGTGACTACTATACGTCTTATATTCCCAAATTTTGCTGTTTTTCTCTCTTTTAGTCATTTTTCTTTAACTTTTATGGTTGTTCTAGGGCTACTTTAATATTACCAAGCAACATCTACCCTGTACCCTATTCTCACAGCTCAAGCACCTGCGCAAAACACAAATCCATCAATTCCACCCAAACCCATAGACTTTTTACTACATATACATAAAAGTAACTTACTTTCCGTCTGATTTTGATTTTCTCCCTTTATTCTTCCTTATTATCTTGACGCCTATTCTGATGTTGACAATGTCGTCTCGCTCAACACTACAATAAAGAAGCCACTTTCTAATCTTTTCAAATTCAATCTCCCTTCCAAATTCCTTCAACTTTTCATACCAATTTTCACCCAGAATTCAAAGGATGCTTCACTTTGATTTTTTTTTTTACTTTTATCACTATTAAACTAAAACCTAGAGTTGTAGATCACCGGTTAAAATTCGATTCACCATCCAATGGTTATGCTTACACCTCCTCATCTAATGGCTCCCAACTCACTACGACAACTTATAGTAGTTTGACTGCTACGGCATTATAAAAAGCCCTCAGGAGTAGGAGAAGTGAGAAGTGGGACACAAATCAACACAGGTTTAGAAAGAGGAAGGAGAAAAGGCTCAGAGATAAGCCATAAAGAAGATGCCTCAAGGAGTGTTAAAAAGGACACAACTCCACAAATAGGAGAACGATCATGCCCACACTTAGCCCTTCTATCAAGAAGAAACTAGAACATGATGAATGGAAAGACATGGAAAGAGTTGACTGATAACAACTAAGTCTCCAATTACAGAGAAAATCCAAGCCAACACCAGCAAATAAGAAAAAACTGATATGAGAGACGAATAACTACATCAAGCAACCAAACTGTCTAATCCACCATATTTAAGTTCGGCGAAGTAAACTAGGGATGAAATGCATGAACCATGACCAAGAAAACCTAATCAAAGAGTGAAATCAACATAAATTGGGTTTATATTTAAGGATTCGATAAGTGAAGTTGACTGAGAATGAATGAAGGTAAAGGTAAATTTAGAGAATCGTGTGGGTATATGCATTAGGCTCAAAAGAATTTGAAAATAATTTCTTTTATTTGTAATGTTTAAAATATTAAATCACAAATATATATTATACAAAATTAACTTTTGTCTAATCTCAAGTTACAAATAAAGTGTATAAGTAGAAGAAGAAGCATAAAAGTACATGTATTGATAATGATAAAGACAAAATAAAGTGCCAAAGAAATATTTTTTTTTTATAAAAATGTACATAACAACAATACTTTTCTTCTCAATAAGTAAACACTCTTAAATAGTTTGAGTAAATTTCATGAATGATCTCTAACCTTTAGTCGTTGTTTCCTTTTAGTTTCTATCCTATTGAATATTTTGTTTTAGTCTTAAACCTATTAAAAATGTTTTATTTTGGTCCCAATTTGATGAAATTTGTTAACTCAAAGTATTTGTCTGATAACAAATTTTTAGATTATAATTTAAACTATCCGGTAGCTGTTTTACAATAAATTTAATCGGTATAATAATTTTTTTATAGTTAATGAATAATAATTTTTACTGTTTGAGCCACCCACCCAATTAATTCTAGGGCTGATGGTATATTGCCGCCTTTTTATGTTAATAACCATAAAAGTTTGCCACCTTTTGTAAAGTAGAAGAAGGTAGATTTGGAACTATGATACAAATGCCCACTTGCCTTAAAAGTTGTGCATTTTGAAATAGGCCAACTATTTAGAAATTGAGGGAATACTAATTTAAATTGGCCATTTATTATAAAAAAATATTAAACTGTTTAAATTTAATGAAATACAGTTACTGAATATTTAAATTAAAATTTCAAAAGTTTTTATTAGACAATTATTTCGAGCTAATGAATTTTATTTGGTAAGGGACCAAAATGAAACAATTTTAATAGGTTTGGGACTAAAAAAGAACATTCAATAGGTTGGTGAGTAAAAAAAAATAATGACTAAAGGTTAAGGACCACTTATGAAATTTAATCTTAATAGGTTATACGGAACCGGAGAATTTGAGCATTGAACATCCTCTTTCTATTGCTCGAAAATTTTTCCTCCAGTCCAATTCCTCTCAATCAAGCACCGAAAAGAAAAAACAGAAAAGAAAAAAAGAAACCAATTCCAACACAGTCGGAACTTCGAAACTACGAATCAAATGCAGCTGCTTGCTCTTCGACTTCGCTGTCGAATGAGTCGAGGCTCCAGCTCTCTCCGATTCAGTCTCACTGTTTCCTTTCGCAATGTTAGTCTCTCTATTTCGGTCCTCTGAATTGAGCTGCTTGTCACATTTCATGGCTTCTTGCTCCGCTTCTGGCTCCTCGCTCCACCCAACGCTTCCTGCCTCAAAACCCCGATGCCGAAAGTTCAGAAACCCTGGAGTTCGATGTCAAATTCGTTCCTCCGATGGAAGTAACGGCGAGGACCGTGATGATGATGCCGGCAAACCCAAGTTTAATCTACTCGCAATACCCATTACTCTCGAGGTCATCTCCACCTCATTTCCACGACAATCGGTTGCTGCACCTAGAGTTTCGGAAAGAAAACGAACTCAGAAGAAAACCCAAGAAGCTCTAACCCCGGAGCAGCTAAAAGCCTGGTCCAATAACCTTCCAACCGTGTCAAATCGCATTCCCTATACGCAATTACTGAGTTTGAGAAGCTATGGGAAACTAAAGCATGTTACTAAATCATCTAGGCTGAGATTGCGGCAGGCCGCGGAACCTGTTTTGATAGTTTTGGAGGATTCTAGGTGTTAAGAACTGTTTTTACCATCTGTAGAGATTGATAGGAAGTTCTGGGATTCCTGGGATGAGCTAAAGATAGACTCTTTGTGTATCAATGCTTTTATGCCTCCGGTTAAGCAGCAGAGCCTGCCTGCTCCATATCTGGGGTTTTTGTGGTGGGTGCCAGCTTTTATCCTGTCTTTGCTCAAGCCAAAGAAGCAGTCAAAAAGAGCTTCTGAGTTAAGGAGGATGAGGGAAGAGCTTAAGCGGCAAACTAAGGTGGAATTGGAGAGGATGAGGGAGGAAAGCGAGATGGTTGCAGAGTCAATGAAGTTGCAGAAGAAGGATGAGGAAAGAAGAAAGAAGCGAGAGATGAAGATGAGGAAGTTTGAGGAGTCAGTGCTTGATGCAAGGGAGAGGTCCCTAGATATGGCAGCTGTGTAGCAAACTTTAGCTCGGTATAATAATGTAACAACTTTACTTGAAGTATTGTTCTTTTATATATTTTATAGGACAGTGGTACTTAATTATAAGCAGCAGAAAAAGGTTATGAGGACAGGTTGAAGATAGAAGAGCCAGAGGCAGAGGAAAGATGGAAGATAAGGGCATTGGAGAGAGGATTGCAGGGCCTTGTAGGTGAAGGTGATGTTGCTGAGCAAGTCAGTCGTGGTGAGGAAAATCCTTATATGAAGATGGCTATGCAGTTCATGCAGTCAGGAGCACGTGTTAAGTGGGCACAGAATAAGACATTGCCAGAGTATTTGGAGGCAGAAGTGATGCGAAACCCAATGGTATAAAGACCATGAAATGCGCCCAAGATGTTTTTCAAGTTCCACAAGACATTAAAGATACTAGGTTTGAAGACCCCACCCCTAACCAACCTGTGACTAGAAACGAGAAGTATAAGAACTCCAAGAACACAAGCACACTTGTGCACCAAGGCAATCCGCCAAGAACTAAAGAGAAAACCTTTCCAAAGAGCAATATTATGTCGGTATAAATATGTGTGTTTACATCCAGAATATGTGTCTTTATATAAGCCTAAACTAGGGTAAAAATCTAGGCAAAATTCGCAGCCCAAGTCACCCAGGAAACCTAGCTATTAAGGACTCAAGAAAACCTAATCAAACTAGGATTCCTACACCCTTTTAACATATGTTTAAGGTGTGCAGCGAATTCCACTTATCCTAAGTGACCTAAATCACTTCCATGGCCTAAATAAAATCCTAAATAATGTAAATAAATAGGAAAATAAAATAAAATACGTTACAAAACAAGATTGACCATAAAAACCCCAAAATAGTCTTCTCAGGTGGTTCCTGCTCGTGTCTTCAACTTCAAGCTGAAATTCTAACTTGATGAAGTCATGATTTCTCAAAATTCATAACATGAAAGTTGTAGATCTCTTTCTTATCTTCAAAACCACACCTGAATCACACAAAACGGACTTCTAAATCAAAAGATATGCCCAAAATACTGCAATTGCTTCTGAACCAGCGATAACTCATAAATCGCGACTTTGAAGCTAAATTTGACCTCCTTAACGTGAAAACTGGCTTTCATGGTCTGCATATGATTTGTAGGTCCAGATGTTAGCTTTCCAATGAATCAAGAATCACTCAATTTCGATTTCTCTAACTCAAGATATGATTTTTCTACCAGAACATCACCAATCTGTCAACATCCAAGCTTGGCCATCATCTCCATATGATTCCTTCCATGTTCCAGAAGCTCCCATCCTTGGTTGTGCCTTCTTTGATCGTATCAGCTCCCCCCTCCTTAGAAGGATTCATCCTCGAATCAAAACCTACATTAGAAAAAGGAATTGAATCAATAACAATGAAATGATCAACACATAAGCATTTACCTTTTACATAAGCACCAATAGCATGGAATGTTTGTGTATGGAGCTTTAATCTTGTGAAAAACATGAACCAATATCCAAATGCAATGATAATTCTGATGCCTCCAGGGTCAAAAACAAAATTAGAAGCAATTATCACAAAAAATTTGAAAGTTTGCACAATTTTCATCTTGACTCTAGGCATCACTTCCATTGCCTTTACCATCTCAAAAACATTATTCCCATAACTAGGAAAGGTGTTTGAAGAATTTAACTTAGGAATACTGTATGCACTTAAAATAAATGGACCTAAACTCACATAAGTATGATGGTTATGAAAAACACAAGTTATGCATGTCAAGACAATAGTTTGCATAGGCCATTCAACCAAACAAGAATTGAACCTAATGTGGCCTAAACTAACAGCAAAACTAGGATGCAACAATTCCACAAATATCCTTAGCATTTTAAATGAAACAGGATTTGAGTAGATAGGATTAAGTGAAACCAATTCAGTAGCAAACTTATTTTTGCATGTATATGCACAACAATGCATGAATTTTGTGAATGGGATGTGACACAAAACAAAAGATTCAACATACCTCCTTAAAAGGCTAAATTTAAAACCAAAATTTTCACTTAACATAAATACTTTCAAGTTCGGACATAAAGCAAAAAGATTAATGTTCAAAAGTTTGTGTAATGCATGTGTCATGACAAAAAAATGCTTGCTGGAAATTAAAGATTGATGCACAAAAATGGGCTGAACATGAATGTGAATCAAAGAAGTATATAATGCATGTGTAAGGACAAATTTATGCATGAAAAATTCCAAATAAGTAGATTTAACATGAGGCAAACAAAATAATGTGAGATGAATGCAAAACAAACAAATTCAAAAATAAAAGACTTCAAAACAGATTTTTCTTTAGAGAAACTCAAGCAATTACAAAGAGGATTTGACAAAACCAAAGAATTAGAAGCTTTAAAACCATATTTTGTTAAAGTTTCATTCTTACTTCTTTCTCTTAATCTAGTTTCATGAAAACCATTCTTCAAAATATCATTGCAAGCAAACACACATTGTTTGAGATTTTCATGCAAAATCACATCATATCTAAGTGTAAGGAAGAAATACATTACAGTGGTTAGACTTAGTCTCCAAGTATCTTCCTTTAGTGTAGGAACCACAAAATTTTCACCTTTGCACTCAATGACTTTAGGTGGAGTTGCAACAATTTCATCCCCTTGAAACATAGGATAAGAAACAATGTTAGGCAAACTTTTGGATGTGAAATCACTTGGACTTACCTTAAATTGTTCTTTCTCATCCTCCTTTGTTGGTTTGATGCATGGGACATGGCATAGAATATTAGGAACACAAACTTCTTTGATGGGCAACAACTCACTTGATTCTTGAAGTTCATATCCACTTAATTCCTAAAAAGAAGACAACATAACACTAGAAAAAGACTTTGTTATGTTAGATGAAAGTATGGCTTCTTTGTAGCTCTTTCTCTCTTCACTCGGCTTGAGTTCATTGCACTCTTGTCTTCTCTCAACTTCACACTCAATTTCTTCTCTCGGGAACTCTCCACTCTTTTTCCCCTCATGTTCACTCTTCTCACATAATCTCTCGGTTATTCTCTCGGCTTTCCCCTCATCACTCTTGCCCTTAACTTTCCTATCATTTACTTTTCTCTCAACCTCACTTTGAAGTTTTCTTTGATCTTCCAAGACTTGTTGTGGTGCGAGTGGTACAAGCATGATTGACTTTTCTTGTTGAGATTGAAAAAAGTCTCCTTTTGTGGTCTCCATGTTTGGCTTGGGTACTTCTCTTACATCTTTGCTCCATGCTCCTTTCCACGTGGAAATTCCTCCTTGATACATCTTGGATGCCTTGGACCTTTTTATGATTCTCTCAGCCTTGGTGGCATAATAAAGCAAATCCTCCATGTTCAAATAAGGTGCCATTTCCACTTTGTTGGCAATCTCAGGATTGAGACCATTAATGAATCTATCAATGGTGGTCTCCTCATCCTCCATGATGTTGGCTCGGGTCAAGGTTATCTCCAAGTCTTTGTGGTAGTCCTTTACACTCCTTTGGCCTTGCACTAGCTTTTGAAGCTTAAGGCGTTGATCTCTAGTGTAATAACTAGACACTAATCTCCTCCTCATTAATGCTTTAAGGGCTCTCCATGTGTGTAAGGGCTCCTCCTAATTCCTTCTCCTAGAAGTAACATCCTGATTCCACCAAATAAAAGCATAATTAGTGAACTTTATAGTAGCCAATTTAACCTTCTTTTCCTCGGGGTAGTGATGGCAATCAAACACCATCTCAATCTTTTGCTCCCACTCCCAATATGCATCAGGATCACTCCTCCCTTGGAAAGGTGGAATTGTGAGTTTAATGGAGCTCAGATTGTTGTCCTTCCTTGACAACCTCAAATCAATGTCCTCAATCCTCCCAACAAGTCTATTGAGAGTTTCTTGAAGCTCTCTCATGGTTGGCTCCTCATTGTATCTTATTTCCATCCTTCCATCCTCCTGGCCCTCCATACTCCTGAAAACAAAAATCCTCACAAACACTCACCTCACGTGTTTCACTCAAAAGATGAACACTCAAACACTCAATTTGTTAGTGAGATATTGCTATTCAAAGAGTTCTCAAAAGTTCTAAGAAAACTGTCCTCAAAGCACACAAGAAAACTTGAATTCTTAAAGAACTATTTTGACTCCAAAAGAGGTGGGCTAAACAAGCTTTAAAAGACTCTAGAAAGCTCTTGCAATTGATGATCACAAGTGCCACAAGGAAAGTTTTTTGACTAAAAAACAATGGTATAGGTTTTGGGGCTCAAAACTTTCAACACTTTGTGAAACTTCTTTTTGTAAGCTCTTTTCTTTTCTTTTCTTTTTCTTTCTTTTTTCTCCTTCTTTTTTTTTTCTTTCTTTTGCTTGTTGTTTTGATGCTAAAACAACTCTCTCCTTGAAGTTCCTTGCTGCCAAAGACAAAAAGTTAGATTTCTTTTCGGCCAAGACAAGAAACTATGAAAACATGCACAATTTGAAACAACTTTTTTAATATCGAAACTTCCTGAAGCTGGATCATTCTTTTTTTGGTGTTTTCTTGACTCTAGGATGCTGGAAACAATAAAAACAAGGAAGATTAATATGGCTGGACACAAAATAGAAAGATAAAAATCAAACAAGAACAATTGAATTGAAATTGAGAACACTAGACAACACCGATTGACTTCTTTTTGTTGTTTTTGTGATTTTTGGACTTGAACAAGGATGGAATAAAAAGGACAGACCTGAAACAAGAAGAAAAAGGATTAAAATAGAGAATTAAGACACAAAATTACTGAACAGAATTGCAAGAAAACCGAATAGAAACAAGAACAAAAAGATATGTCCTTCAATGGAACTTGTGGCTTTGATACCAACTGATGCGAACCCCAATGATATAAAGACCCTGAAACTCGCCCAAGATGTTTTTCAAGCTCCACAAGACATTAAAGATACTGGGTTTGAAGACCCCCACCCCTAATCAACTTGTGACTAGAAACGAGAAGTATAAGAACTCCAAGAACACAAGCACACTTGTGCACCAAGGCAGTCCGCTAAGAACCAAAGAGAAAACATCTCCAAAGAGCAATATTATTTCAACATAAATCTGTGTGTTTACATCCAGAATATGTGCCTTTATATAAGCCTAAACTAGGGTAAAAATCTGGGCAAAATTTGCCCCCCAAGTCACCTAGGAAACCTAGTTATAAAAGACTCAAGAAAACCTAGTTAAACTAGGATTCCTACACCCTTTTAACATATGTTTAAGGTGTGCAGCGAATTCCATTTATCTTAAGTGACTTAAATCACTTCTATGGCCTAAATAACATCCTAAATAATGTAAAGAAATAGGAAAATAAAATAAAATATGTTACAAAACAAGATTGGCAATAAAAACCCCAAAATAGTCTTCTCGGGTGGTTCCTGCTCATGTCTTCAACTTCAAGCTGAAATTCTAATTTGATGAAACCATGATTTCTCAAAATTTATAACATGAAAGTTGTAGATCTCTTTCTTATCTTCGAAACCATACCTGAATCACACAAAACAGACTTCTAAATCAAAAGATATGCCCAAAAAACTGCAATTGCTTCTGAACCAGTGATAACTCGTAAATCGCGACTTTGAAGCTAAATTTGACCTCCTTAATGTGAAAACTGGCTTCCATAGTCTCATATGATTTGTAGCTCTAGATGTTAGCTTTCCAATGAATCAAGAATCACTCAATTTCGATTTCTTTAACTCAAAATATGATTTTTCTACCAGAACATCATCAATCTGTCAACATCCAAGCTTGGCCATCATCTCCATATGATTCCTTCCATGTTCCAGAAACTCTCATCCTTGGTTGTGCCTTTTTTTATCGTATCAAAAAGTGTGTGAAGTTTTCTGATGTCACTGGGCTTGGTAAAATACACCTAGAGAGATTGTGAAGTTTTTCACACACGGAGAGATTTACCGGCGGAGAGGAGTGCCAATACCAGGTCAATAGAATTCATCTTTTTCTCCGCTGAATGTAGTTTCTTCCATGAAATCACAGCATCCTTTGTCTCTATCTATTTTATTTCTTTAAGAGGGGTCGACCTACCAAGTAGACATTCTTCCTTCGTTAACATGTTCTTGTCCTCCTATTTTAGTTATTCCTATTTGATCTACTAAACTAGCTATAAATAATACTGGGAGGAAATGCATTGTAAACTGGAGCAAATCTATTGGTGCATGGCGAGTGTGATACGCACTTGAACATTTTATAATAGTACAGTTGTTTCATTCATTTTGGCTTGCTGGGATAACGAAATGACTGTATGCAGTTGTATAAATTGTCAGCAGCTTGCTTCTGACCTTGGTGATTTTTTGCTAAATGTTTGCACATTGCTGGACTATCACCTTTCATTTGTTTCCCCAGTTTCTTGAAGTTGCCGAACTCCATAATTTGTTGGGTTTTCTCATTTTCCCTTTAATGCTAGCTCAACCAAATGCTTTTGTATTACTGTATTCTCTGGTGATGTAACGGTTCTATGTTAGATTTAGTTGAGGAGCCACTCGTTCCTATTTGTTACACTTGCTTATTTTCTGACATGATTATGCTCATAATCAGGTGGCATACTTCTTTGTGGCCCCCTGGTGTTGGAAAAACTTTACTAGCAAAAGCCGTGGCTGGTGAGGCAGGTGTAAACTTCTTTTCTATATCTGCCTCGCAGTTTGTGGAAATATATGTCGGCGTAGGTGCATCTCGTGTCCGCGCACTTTATCAGGAGGCCAGGGAGAATGTAAGTGTTATCTTTAGCTTTTGACTTGTGTTCTCTTTAGTTATTTTTTTTAAAAGTTCTTTTGCTGTTGTTAAACTTCTTTATTTATTGATCACCCTGCATGGAAATAAAAAGATGTCCTGTCTAATCACTACATTTAGTGTTACGGAAGAATTTTTGTTTGACTGTAATAACAGTTCCTTTGTCTTGCTCTTGCACTGCATTTGGCTTATCTGCAATTGTTTGTAATGGCTTCTTTTTCTGTAGGCCCCATCCGTAGTATTTATTGATGAATTGGATGCTGTTGGAAGGGAATGTGGTTTAATTAAACGTTCTGGTGGACAAGGACGCGATGCCACACTAAATCCGGTTCATTGTATATACCTAGTTGCTTGTAGCTGTAAGCTGTTGTTTCACCATCTGGAAGTTCCACTATTTTATTGTAAAAAAACAGGTTGATGTTGTTTTCCAATTCTAGCTGCTTGTATGCTTAGACAGGTCTGAAGGAAGAGGAGAAGTGATAATAATTGCTTCAACAAAATAGACCAGATATTCTAGATCCTGCCCCTGTCAGACCTGGTATAGCTCGTGTGCAAATTCTGCATGTACTGGTTACTAAAATGTATTACAATTCCCTTGTGTTTGATATCAAACTGCTGCCTTCTCATCTGCAAGTATACTTTGGTTTTTCATTCCCATAAAATTTTATTTGATGGTTAATAGGTTCATGCTAGGGAGAAGCCTATGGCTGAGGATGTGGACTACAGAGCTGTTGCAAGTATAACTGATGGAATGGTTGGTGCAGAGTTGGCCAACATAGTTGAGGTTGCTGCTATTAACATGATGCGTGATGGAAGGACTGAGGTTTGAACTTACCCTTGTGGACAGTGAGGTTCACTTTTCCCATCCATTCTTGTCTTTGGCCTGGAAAAAATTGCAAAACTGTGTTGTGTAGTCTAAGGTTTTGTGGGCCAGCTAATGTCCTTGAAAGAAGCAAGAGCTTGTAGGGAAAGACAACTGTGCACTTGGACAAAAATTATATGTGATTCGACTTTCACTTAATTAGGCACTTAAGTTAATTTACGTTATGAGCTTAATTTTGCTTTACCCCAACTAGTTTTGGTTGAAGAATGGCGTGGTGTTAATAATATGAAAGAAGTATAGTAAATGCATCAATATGGTGTATTGCTACTCAATGGGCTTAGTAGCCTTCTGTGATTACTCGTAATTTTATGATATTCTGTTTGGATGCAGATTACCGCTGATGATTTACTCCATGCTGCACAAATTGAAGAACAAGGACTGCTAGAGAGAAAGGAAAGGAGTCCAGAGAAGTGGAAACAAGTGGCTATAAATGAAGCTGCTGTGGCAGTAGTAGCTGTTAACCTCCCTGATATAAGAAATATTGAGTTTGTATGTCTAAGTTCTCTTTTGATATTTTCATGCCTGCACTTCTACTGACATATAGAGACCTCTGCTACTTAACCTATACAATGTATTGCCCAACAGATGCATCCAAGAATACTGAATCTTACTCAGTCTAGAGAGAACTATGGCTGCTTCCTAAGACTAGTAAGAAGTGTTTTTTTTTTTTTTTTTAATTCAGAAAACCGCTGTCTATACCAATTTCCTGTTCATGTGGGGTGCAGTTTAGTGATTAATAATGCGGTAGTTTATCATGTTACAATCAACCCTTTGATTTGGTTCCTTTTTGAGGAACTGAAGGAACTGGAGTGAGGTACTTGTGACACCTGGAGGTCTGTCCATGAACTTTTATCCTAAAGCAGTTTTAAGGTTGTGTGTGGATGTGTGTTCTTGACAGAGGGTGAGTGGGAAAGAGAGAGACAGGGAAAGGGAGAGAGGAGAGAGATATAAAAACTTTTACTAAAATTTTCAAAACTAAAGATAACAATTGACCGGAGGATTATGCTTAAATTCTGAAGCCACCCTGGAATTTGAGGAGGATATAATTTTGAAAAGTTGTCTTCTTAAAAATTATTTTTCTGTTGGTTGTGAACATTTGCTAATTAATTATTGCTTAATATCAGATTACCATTGCCCCTTGGGCTGGTGGGGAACTGCGTTATGCTCGAGCTAAAACCGATCACATAAAATACAGTGGACGACGATTAAGGTATGCATTCTTGGAGCCGTTTCATGTTTTTCTTTTGAGTTTATTTCTTATATAGGACCACCACATATATAGAACCAAATGTTGAATGGTTAGACTTGGTTTGTCATCATCAATCATCTAGAGCAGCATAGCTACACTTATGGATAGCAATTAGGTGGGTTTGGTCAGGTTTGGTTCAGGTTATTCAGGTTTAGGTTTAATTGGGTTAACGTGTATTCGGGTCCAGGTCGGGTTATTTGGGTTTGGGTTGGGTCAAATCGGGTTTATTTGGGTTCAGATCCAATTAGGTCGGGTTATCGGGTCTTAGATCAAATTCAACTTGATTGTTGAGTTTACTCGGTTCACTGATACGTAAGCTGAAATAACTGAATAGATTCAATTTTTTTTGTTTAATTTTTATTAAAATTTATTTTAACTAGATATAAAAAAATGATATAAAATTTATGAATATATATTAATTTATAATTTATTTAATAAATACTCTCTCTGTGTCAAGTTCTTTATAACATTCATTATTTAACAATTAATCTATGATTTTTTATTTTCAACATTTTAGTATATAAATGAAAAATTATTATATTAAATAATAAATAAAGACCATTATAGTTTCTAAATATATACTTTTTAAATTTTTTTCTAATTATTATAAATAATCTCCTCTAAATATATCCCATTTTCTTTGCTCCATTTAACTTTTTGACTAATTTGACTTGAATTTATTTATATTATTATTTATTTAAAAAGATTAAAAAAAAATATTTAAAAACTATAAGTCTTGATTTATCATTCATGTATAAAATATTTTTATTTATATATTAAAATATTAAAAATAAAAAACTATAGATTAATTATTAAAATATGAATAGTGCAAAGAATTTGACACTGATTGAGTAATATAAATAAATTTAATTTAAATTATTGAAAAATGTTAAATATTTCGAAGAATGTAGGATGTAAGAAGTACTATAATTTCTAAAACCTAATTATTTTTATCTTTCTATCACCGTATCATTAATTGTTTAGCATAACTCTTACTCATTCGCTCTGAAATGCAAAACAAATCAACAGAATAGAAGAACCTCATTGACATATATTAAATCATAAATTTTCTTAAGTCTTTACCAACTATATAATTTATGTTGATTTAAGTTAAAATCAGATCTTATCAGGTTTAGTCATCGGATCATTTTGGGTTCGGGTCCAGGTCGGGTTGGGTGCAGTCAGATTCGGGTCGTTGACTTTTTTGGTTAAATCGGGCCTGGTTGGGCTTGGGTTTAGGTGGGTCAAGTCATGTCAGATCTTCGAATTAGGTCAAATTTTGCCATCCTTAGCTACACTCAATTGTTTCTTTTGTCCTTAACTGTATACATATCTAGTGTTGTTAAGTGGTAATATTTTACATTGCCAAGTTGAGGGGTTTGTTGCTTCTTTATTGTCCACCAATTTTCAGCCAGTTCTAGGTTGGATTCTTTAACTCAATATAACAGCACAACGTTTGTCATGCCCCTCTATCAGATGTTAGCCTCATTGGTCTTGTCGGGGTCCACATGATAGACCCAGTTTTAGTCATCTTACCGGCATCCATGTGATGAATTTTTAAGTCATGCATTTGTTAGTGCTCTATGTACGGTACTGAGTCAGTTTGTTTTAGGTTGGAATTTTTAACAGTTACTGAGTTGTCTCTCTTTTCTCATGCAGCCGGCAGTCCCTTCTGGATCACATCACTGTTCAATTAGCTCCAAATGCAGTTGATGAACTTTGGTACGGTGAGTATCAGGTTAGAAATTCTCTTTTCCTCCTTGCCCTTCCGAATGTACCACTTCTTGCTCCTCCAATTCTTTAAGGGTCTGTTTGGTAGGAGGTATCAAACATTCACATGTTTACACAATCTGCTCCTCTCTCTCTCTCTCTGTAATATAATAAGCCATCCTCCCGTTTTCCTTAAAAAAGAAAAGGCAAAAACCGTCCTTGCGTATTATTAGCTTCAATGTGGCGTTTGATGGAGGGTGGTGGCAGTGACGGTAAGGTGAGAGACAATCAAGGCCACTTGGATTCTGCTGGTCGGCATCTTGCCAACCTCGGCAACCAGAGCTGCAACATCTGGGACCATGAGTCTTAAAAATAAGGCATCACCACTGCCGTTGATGCTTTGTCTTCGACCATAATCCCAACTTGGCATTCGTCAAGTACAAAAAACTGGACCACACCATCATTGTGGTTGCCAAGTATGCGGAGACTTTCAAAAACAACTTGACACTATCCCTAAGTTGGGGCCGAGCATGACCAGGAACGTGTCTGGGGAAGTGAAGTATGTGGTGATGGTGATTGTATTGGGGAGGCTACACACTTTTCAAATGGACATGTTGATGGTGTTGTTGTGGCTGATGGTGGGGCAAGGAGTGCCAGATGTGCCGTAAGACGATTACACCGGAGAGCTTCTAACTTTTATTGTTAATATGACTTTGTTGCAAGGGATAGTGAGATAGTTACCTGTCCTGCAGGGAATTATTTTCCTTCAATTGTCACTAATAGCCAATTTATTTTAATTTAAATGAATTAATTCAAAATAACTTATTTTATTTTTACATTTTTTTGCTGAGAATCAATTTTATTTGAAAGTTAATATTATGTACATGTAATAATCCTTTGAAAACATAATTTTTATAATCTTATTAAATTTTTACACATTTTTCTTTTGTAATGTCTCAAAATAGAGAAATTTATACAAATTTAATAACATTATAAAAATTTACTTTCAAATGAATTATTACATATAAATAATATTAGCTTTCTAATGAAATTGGTTTTAAGCAAAATGAATGTAAAAATAAAAATTATTTATTATAGATTAAGTTGATTTCAATTAAAATAAATTGACGCTAAATGATTTTCCCAAGCAAACTAAATTATTGGAGATAAAGAGTCAAAATACATATAGATTACAGCAGAACTTTCTTTTCCAAAGCCGGTCCAATTTCTCTAACTCATTATCAACCAAAAGCTGGAAATACTACTGAAATAAACCTTCAGCAAGTTTGATCATATGCAGAAAAAAAAATCTGGTGTAAAAGGATTCAAATATGAAAAATATCATGACTTCTAGTCATATAAGCCGAATTTTTCATAATCACCGTCATAAAAGATATCACATTTACTAAAAGTTCTGCAAATTTCTCTAATAATTGCTGCCATTTACCCGTGATCGAGTAGGAAGAATAATTTCACAATCATATATTATGTTTTCACAGTTGGAAATATTTAAAAAGTGTTTTTAATTACCATGGGTACCTTTTTTGAGAGATACAACAACAAAATAAGGTTAATTTGTTAGTCTACGCCATAGAAAATATTTTCGTTTTACGTTATCATATATGAAAGAAAAGAGAGTTTAGGGGAGAAAAAGTTGAGAAAGTACATATTACTAAAATCATACAGTACTACATGATACAGTAGAGTTTGGGTTCAGGTTGAGTTGGGCATAGTTGGATTTAGATCGTTGATTTTTCTAATCAAATTTGATTAGGTTAGGTTTGGGATCTAGTTAATTAGATCAGGTCATCAGGTCGAGTCAATTTTTGTTATCCCTAATTATTCTAGGCATTGATGTTCTCACAACTTTATTGATTCATTACAATATTTTTCACAACAATACCAAGTTCCAATAGCTACAACTCGATTGAAGTTAGAATTTATAGGGCGATGATCAAACTGCATATGGACACATGATACAGGCGAGGCACTTGAAAGTATTTTCTTGGATTACAACCTTAAAACGATGATTTTCTTTGCTCGACTAGTTGTTGTTGATCTCAACATTACAACTATTTTGACTGTAGAACCAAGTGTACCAACTCATCTTGAACTCTACATCTGTGGAGTTGAGGTGGTACATGACTTCCCCCACAGAGCTGCTCAATGTCCACAACCACTGTGCCCAATGAAGAAAGGCACCCCAATGGCCGTCATGTATCTCCTTGGACCGCGTTGAATGCATAAAGTGGCCAAGACAGTCACTATGCCCGACGAATATCATGGTATCCCCTATGGCGTTGTAGATAAGAAGCTTGGAGCAAATGATCTTCTTACCGTATTCATCCTTCAAATGGTTCAGGTAGGTGCGAGCACTCTCTAACTTGCCCTTTGTAGTAATCATTTTTAGAGCCATGGTGGCCATGTCAAAGCAAGTGGATGCATCAGATGGCCTTGTCAGTAACTCCCATCGCATCCTTTCCGTCATTGGAGTTCCAAACACATTTTTATTCAACACTCAGTGCCTGACAAAGGTGATACACTCAAAAAAAAATTTTCATTATCTATCTTGATTAGGACACCCAAAGGGTGATTTTCTAAGGTGCCAAAGTTACTGATAATGCCTAGCATATTTTTCTGAATCATCTCCCAATTAGTGTCGTCAAAGCAACCCCAGTTGCAAATCTTGATGTAACAAAAATTGTGGTGTTGTGACAAATTACCCAGCTCATCATGTAGTCTCTCTCAACCAATTTGAGGCGGTACACAACAGCCCTTGTAGAGGCCTTCCGATGGTTGACAATTGCTGGAGGAGAAAGACACTCTACTAGCCATTATGTATCTCCACCGGGCACGATGAGTCCACTAATTGGCTTTACTAGTTGTGTTGTGTCGTGAGCAACATGGTCCACCTTATGGCATTGTAGATAAAAACCTTGGTGCTGGTGATGTTCCAATTTTTATTTGCCAAACCTTTTAAGTGGCAATGTGAGTGAGGGTTATTTGTAGAAGAAAGCAAAGTGTTACGCAAAGGAAATAGGAGATGATTATGGATAGACAGCGAAGAGGAGCAAGTAACCTGGCAAACTCAAAGGGCTAGCAGGAGAAAAATTTTTAGGCAAAATAAGAAACAATAGACAAGGAAAAAATAAATTGTTGGCTAAATGAAGTTTTAACTTAGATAAAATGAAAAGCATGGTGGAAGTAAACATGAGTATGTGAGGGGGGGAGGGGGAATGAAATAGCATGAGAGCTCTAAATGGTAAGAAAGTTGTAAAAAATGCATCCCTTAACAAGGAAAGTAGGTGCTATTTATAAGAAAGCTAGGTGTATAGGATTGGACCATGTGTCTTTAGATTAATGGTGTTGAAAAGTGTAACAGTTATTTTTTAGTAATGGTTTTTTTTTTTTAGGATTCTAAGTCTATTAGGTCGGTTGGAAATTCTAACAAGTCTTGCTTCAAGCCCACCAAGCCAGAACTTCTTGAAATTATTCCCTTATGATGTTGAACTAAAATTTCTGCCCAAAATTTTAAATTGACTATCATCTAATCGGGAATAATTAAACTGCCAGTAAAATTTTGTTAATAAATAACAATAATAAAAAATAAATAAATAAATATAAAATTACTAAATTTAACTATTACATTTTGCCTTGTTGCGTATGGAGAATGAAATGATTCATATGCATGAAAGATATAATATAGATATTACTGTTTGAATGTTGTGTAGACATGAAATAACTTTAATAATTATAAATTAAAGAAGCAAAATCCAAGATCTTGGAATTTAATTTTTTTAGTATAATATTTATAGATATAAATAAAAAATCACAACATAAAGAGAAAAAGACATTAATTAAATAAGAATCATCCTTTCTTGATTTTTTTTTTCTTTTTAATGAACCAAATCTTCTCTTAATCTCATGGGAAGAGAACGAAAAAAATCTCTTCCCTTTATTATTTGCATACCAAGCTTTTCCTTTCAAGTTTCAACTTTTTTATTTTCACAAAAATAACAAATGAATCACTAATATTTTTGTTTAGCTTGATTAAGTCACTATTATTTTTTTGGGGCCAAATAAACAACTAAGGTTATTGAGTCAGCTCAAATCGGCCACTTCACAACAATTTGTTGGAATGTCCTATTTTAAGATGTGATATTTTGTTTGTTTTTAGGTAAAAAAAAATAATGAATAAACCACTAAAATTTGTTGGTTGACCCAATTAGGCCATTCATGTTTTTTTTTTTTTGCCAAATGCACCACTGATATTTTTAAATGAGTGAAATTAGCCATCTCTGTTAAATTTAATATTTCACTCAACATTTTACAGATACCAGGGTTAGAATTTTGCAGATAAATTTGGATATATTGGAAGTTTATTTCGTTCTTTACAAAGAAAATTGAAAAAAATTAGTTTTAATGATTCTTAATAATTTTTTTCTATTAAAATATGAGATATTGTATTTAAATGATTCTTAATAAATTATTTATTTTACCAAAATGAGACAAAAATTATAATACTTATAATAGAATTCCTTTGGCTAAATAAGACTGAGAAATCATTGTCCTCAGCCATCATTTTTGTCCATGGAGGCGGTTTCAACTTCAATGTTGTCTTATCATCCTTGGGACTCAGTACTATTGTTAATGTAAAATTTGATGTATCCAATGGCAGGACTGGGGACATCAATAGATATAAGCCTTGACGAATATCCTACCATATACTACTCGATGAATAGGATTTTTTTTTTTACAATTAAATGGATTTGGAGCGCATATGGATTTTATTTATTTATTTTTTTTGGTACTTGGTGGATGTGGATTTAGGCCTATTTGTCTTTGGATGAAGCTTCGAGGAAGGTTCCCGCCATTTTTTTTTCACAAAGTTGAACACTTGTACTAATGCTAAGTATGCGCTCATTTCACTAATTTGATTTAGACAAAATCTTTATAATTGATCTATGGCTAAGTCAATTTCTATTTTTATTATTGATATTATTTTCTTGCAAGATCAATTTTAATAATTTTTTATGACACTCTATTATTGCATTATTGTTTTTTATTATCGAAGTATACAGTGGGTAAGTAGATTTTATCGTATCCTACCTGTCTTAAAATAAATAGGATATAAATATTAAAATTGTAAAACTGATAGATAATGGATAAGATATAGATTGAGTATCAAACATGATTAATAGGATGTGAGTTTAGTACTATTATACCAACATTTTATTCACTGTCATCCCTAGCGAAGACAAGGGTCAATAACATGGTTTCATATTTCAACTCTAGAGTTTAGAGAGAGAGATTATGTTCAACGGTAAAGTAAATATTAGGAGATTTTCCATAGCACCAATGAATGTAGCATATTTGCACAATTTTAAACTAAAAGTTCAATTATACAAAAAATCAAAAAAATGGTGAGGAGTTTTGTGATTTTTCATTAATTTTTAACGTCTTGTGGGTGAATTGGGCCATTTAAATAACATTAGTAGTTTATTTGGCTGTTTAAAGAATACTTGTGGTTTATTTGGCCTAAAAAAACATTAATGGCTGATTCGAGCCAATCCCAAAACATTAGTGATTTTTTTTAATATTTTTTCCTTCCCTTTTCCATCTCTATTTTTCTTTTGTTCTGTTTTTCTTGTATGTTTCTTTGCTTCTCACTTACTAACCAAATCACATCCTCCTTATCCGCATAGACTACGGCAAATTTAGGAGTTGCAAGCAATTGTAAATGGGGTGAGTTTTGATCGAACTAATACAACAACAACCTTTTTTCTTTTTAATTGTTACATAAGTCATAATAAATAATGTTAGTTTTTAGCAAGCAAAATAACAATTAAGCATGCAATAGTGCATAGTGTTTGCCATAATTATTAAACTTGCCATTACTAGTAGATGAAACAAATTGAATTGACCTAATATTTCTTAAGGATAACTTATGGCTTAACTGGAAGAAGGAGAGGAAGATTTTATCTCCAAACTCCTCGAAATTTGTGATTCGGGATAGTATAGACTTGCCTAAATTCATTTTGCTAAAGTCAATGTTACAATTAAAGAACGAAAGAAAAAAAGTACCTTTCTCAACCACCATGCTTGGTGTGCCGAATAGATATGTTACCAGTTAGTTAGAATGGGTCAATAAAATTCTCTATAACAAAAAGTACTAAGGTGTTTTAAAAGATGCCTCTTTCATTTGTGCTATTAGAACATTGTAAGACTTGAATTACCGCATTTCCAAAAAGGTTTCAATGTGAAGAAATCTCTTTACGAGGTGGAGTACTAATACTCATACCTTCGTCACTGCCTATGGGGAATTTACACCAACTTTAGAAGATACAAAAGTTCTTTTGGCCTTGAGTATTCTTGGCATAAAAGTCAAGTTAGATAAGTTGACCAATGATGAAACACACCTTTACAAAAGCTTAATGAAGGATGTTAGTAAGGCCAAAAAGGCAACAAAGATTGGGGCCAAATTCTTCCCTTTTAACATATGCCTAAATTTCTACTTCTAGCAACTAGATATTGATGGTTTTATAACTCCCAGAGAATAGGAGAATTGCAGTTATAAATTAGAAGTCTTTCTTGCATTATAGGTATGCAAATTTCTTTTGCCTAGCACTGCTGAAGATGGAGTTTCTACCGGGGCTTTCTTTTCGACATCATATTAGCACAAGGAAGAAAATTGGCACTCGGCCTATTGCACTTGGGATCTTTATATGTGAGACTTGATGTGTACCCATATGTTGTCTCTCATTCTATGAGTAGGTATTAAGACTTCCTTTTATTTTTTTATTTTTTTTTCATAGTAGTTTTTATGCCTAAACACATCCTTAACAGGTTTGACCAGGTGACTTTAATCAATTTTGCATTCTTGCGGCTCCTTAATGATAGATTTAGGCTTTATAGTCCTCAAGTAGTCACCAACGTAAAAGAAAAAAGAAAAGCCTCTGGCTTGAAACAATTGTCCTCTGAGCAATCTTTTGTTTTCTATTGATGATGAGTTAGCATTTGTCTTCTAGCCTTACTTAATTGACATAAAGGGCTTTGCCTCTTCAACAATTTTTTATCCAAGACAAGGTTGCACGACAAGCCCAAGAACTACTGAGGAGCAATAAGAAAAATGGAAAATAGTGCTATATTGTTCTTCACATGGTCATGCCTAACCTTATTTGTTGGCTTGATGAACTTCCACCTACCACTACATTGAGTGGCCAAAAAATTTTTGTATGACCAAGGAATTTTTCTTGGTCCTAGCAAGCTCTTCAAGGATATGACAATCCAACAAGGTGAGGCTCAATTTCTTACTATGAGTGTCTTGAAGAATCATCCACATGAGAAAAGTGTATACTTTGCGGGCATTAAAAGGCATAACTACTAGATTTTAGAGTGGTTATCTAACTTTTCTACCATGAAAGCTTTTTTGGAGTTCAAAGAATAGTTTGAGGGCATAACCAAGTCCTTCCCTATTATGGATGATCATGATATCTCTCTGAGACTGTTCCATAACAAAGGGAATGCTCCAACTTCAAGCAAAAGAACATAAATTCTATTAAGCTCAAGTGATAGGCTAGTCACTGAGAAACCCAAAAGGATGGCAATCCATCAGGAGGTAATTCTTACAACCCCTTAACACTTTTATAGACTTTTTTTCTTGCCCTTATACATGCATATATTTCAGGTCGAGAGGTTAAATGATGAGATAGAAGTAGTTGGTGCTGAGAATGAGGCCGAAACATTTAATGAACTTGTAGAGTCAGAAGAACATGGTGAAGATAACACTGAGATTTATTGACTTGAGCAAGAGGCTAGCCTTGGCGACTAAAGGAGATAGTGCTAATGTTTCCCTAGATGATCATGAGGACATGCCCCCATTGCTAAACTTAACCAAAATTTTTTTACATCAGAAGCAGGCAAATTAACATGGTTTACAAACTTGCTGCCTAAGTCAAATACTAGCATTGACATAGACTTATGACTTGGCTAGAATGTTG
The DNA here is from genome assembly GCA_005392925.1 of Aquilaria sinensis. NCBI lineage: Eukaryota > Viridiplantae > Streptophyta > Magnoliopsida > Malvales > Thymelaeaceae > Aquilaria > Aquilaria sinensis. Next base: position 99,395 of record SMDT01000417.1, read on the forward strand.
ATCTGTTGCCCTACACTACTCCTTCCTCAGCTTCGGTAGGAGACATAAGTGTAACTGTAAAAGCTTGTCTTGTTGAGTTTTATGGTATTCAAGTGATGATGTTGCAACAACATTACCTAAAAACTATCTTTGATGTACAAGGTGATTTCATTTCTACTAGCATGATTCGGAGCATAAGAAATTTGCAAAAAATGCTTAGAAGTTTGGCTAATACATTAGTAATTATGGACAAAGATTTGTGCACTTTATCAGTCGAAGAAGTATTTGAAGCCAATGAGGCTTTTGAGGTAGGCACCAAGATGGCTTTTTTTATGCATATACTATTCATGATAGGCCAAAAATAAACAAAATGACATTATTTGCGTATGTAAATGGTTGAAGATTTTAAGTTCAAGTTGCAAAAGTTGTAACCCATCATTTAGTAAGTAAAAAAAACTACTTCAATGGTGGATTGCTAGCTTGAGCTACAAAAGATAAAGGATGAAAAGCAACAAATAGCTTAAAAGCTTAAGCATCATGAGGAAGAGAATGTTTCCTTAACTGCTCAATTGACATCTATGGTGAATAAGATTAGCTCCTTAATGGAAACAAAGAAAACTTATGAAGACCAAAAGAAACAAATAACAATGAAATCAAAGGCCATAGAGGATATTATTTCTCTCAGGGACATACTCCCAGTTTCTGCTTAAGGAAAAAAACAAGTTCCTAGCCTTTTTTTGTTTTTAGCCTATGTTTGGTTATTAGTTTTATCTCTTTGACATTTATCACCTAAATTGTCTCTTTGACATTTATCACATAAATTATCACTTTCATTGAGAGTGAGGAGCGTACCTTTTTCATTTCAATATTAGCATAAACACAATAGTTTAAACGATAAAATCACTTACTTAGTTTTTTAGCAAAATTCCAATATAAGCCATTGACATGACTTAAGCCATCAATCTTTTTAGAGAAAACAATAGAAACACCATCATAATCCATTCAGTGAGAGGGAGGCAAGAGATCATCATGTCATTTTAACAAATAGTGTTCTCACTACATTCACTAAGAAAGCTAAAAATCTTCCTACCGCATTTGTCAAGAAAGAAGTAAGAGATTGACATATCATTCCAATGAATAGTTTTTCTCACTACATTCTTTGAGAAAGAGCTATGAAAAATCTTCCATTTGTATTCACTATGAGGAAAGCAAGAGATCGACATTTCATTTTAATAGATAGTGCTCTCACTGCATTCACTAAGAAAGAGCTTATTTTTTTGCAGGACTTTGAATAATGATTAAACTTGTCTTATTTCTAAAATCTTTTCATTCTCACATGTGCACCAAACTTGCTAAATGTATTAATAGAACTTATTTATGAATTGGAAGTTTGTTAGGGATGTTACAGTATTTGTCTTTAGGTTTAAAAGTCAGTAATATCCACTTTCATTGATCTCATGGATAATATATAACACTTCCCATTTTGGAGCTAGCAAACCATGTTTGATATGCTCAATTGCACGAAACATGAAATCTCCCTCTTTAAGCATTCTTTTTCTTACCAACTTATCACAAGTTATACTCAAACACCATTGGTAAACAAGATGGTTTAACTTGGCTTTATCTTTCCGCTCTTCTAGAGCTTCCAAATCCAATAGACATTGAGTATCATTATCAAGGCTAAAATCAAGTGCCAAATGCTCCGATGGATAACTACTTCCGTCGTAATGACAACTTCAAATCCATATACAAGTGAAAAAGGCATAACATTTGTTGGAGTACACTTTGAAGCATGGTAGGCCTACATAGCTAAATGAAGCATTTTAACCCACAAGAAATGGTCATCATGAACCATTTTACTTAAAACTTTGAGCATGGTCTTGTTTGTTGCTTCTATCTGACCATTACCCTTAGGATAATATGTCGTAGACATAACATGATCAATATCATAATGTGCAAGCATCCCAAAAATATAAAAATGACAAATGACTTGCCATTGTCAAAGAGTATTCTTCTTCAAATTCTAAGCTGGCAAATTATATTCTCCTTGATGAAGGTTGCTACAACTATGCTAGTTACTTTCTTCAGTGCTACAGCTTTCACCCGCTTAGTAAAAACATTCAATAGCTACTAAGATTCAGACATATCCTTTTGATGGTGGATTATAGGTCTAATGAGATCCATTTTCCAAGTATGAAAAGGCCAAGGTATAGTTATGTTATGCAATTTAACTGTCAGTGCATAGATAATATCACCATGGAGTTGACATTGAAGACAATTTTGGATATAAGTAAGTGCATCATCTTCCATGGTAGGGCAGGAATAATCATTATCTAGGAGTTGATGATATAACTTTCATCCACCTTGATGTTCTCCACAAGAACCTACGTGCATCTCCTTTAAAACTTGGCCATCTTCTCTTTTGTGAGACATTTGAATGGATGCCCATGAAAAGAGATTTGGTATAGTATGCCATATTTTAATAAAATTGCCTACAACACCTCTTGATCTGGCAAACATCTTTATACTATGTCAAAAGGATTTCATTTTAGAGATAATCAATATAAGAATGACACTAATCTCCTAACTTGTATGAATCTCTACATCATCTTTTGGATGATAGATCTATATGGTGACAATTTAGGCTCTTTGATTGCAAATTCACCATTAGCCTGATTGATAATGAGATTTGAATCATCAAGTGCACATAAATTCATCACACCAATTTATAGTATTGCAAATAGGCCAAGCACTAGAGCTTCATACTCTGCCTAATTATTTGTGGAAAGAATCTGACTTGAAATATAATGAAATGATCCCATGCTCCATTGCAAAAAAAGATTGAGGATCTTGACGTGGTAGAACCAAGACAATGTCTGTACCACCCGATGACATTGTTGCTAATTTATCAAAGAAAAGTTGCTATTCTCCTTTATTTTCTTTTGCCATGCAAACTCCTTCAGTTATGTCTTCTAGGGGTGTGATTTTTTCCTCATCAAAAGTAAAAGGGTGGTAATGCCTGGGACTTAGTTGCCTTTAGAGTTATAATAGTGATGTCAAATTCACCGAGCATGAGTAACCATTTGGCGGCCTTTCCTGATAAAGCTGGATGAGTGAGAAGATACTTCAAAGAATCAGATTTTGTAACCAAGAACACCTTGTGTGCAAGGAAATAATGCTGAAGCTTGTGAGTCAATACTTTTTAGTTAATGGATAGTTCACCTTGCTACCATGAAAAACATGACTTAAATAGTATATCAGGCCTGCTTAGCCATTAATTTCTTATACTAGCAAAGCACTTAAAGAATTGGAAGTAGCAGTCAAATATAGATACATTGATTCACCTTTGATTGGCATGATCATATTTGTTGGCAAAGTAAGAATGTGCTTAACTCGATCAAAGACTCGTTGTTGTGTTATTCTTCATTTATAAGGCATATTTTTTCTCAATAAGAGCTGAAAATGATGTGAAACTTCTACCAATGCTAAAATGAAATGCCAAACATAAAAAGTTTTCCAAATAAAACTCTTTAACTGAGATTGATTAATGGGGGCTGAAATTTTACGGATAGCTTTAAGTTTCACCATAACCACATTGATCTTCTTTCAATGAACCATGTAATCAATGAACTTACCTGAAACAATGTCAAATACATGCTTTACTAGATTTAAACATAGTTTGTACAAATGACATAATTCAAACATATGGTGAAGATGTCCAACATAATCATCATTCTTCTTAGATTTGACAACAATATCATCCATATAATCTTCCATTATTCATGCGTCTTATCATGAAACTAGCGGTAATGGCTCTTTGATAAATTGCTCCTACATTCTTCAGGCCAAAAGGGCAAAACTTTGTAATAGAAATTTCTAAATGAAATTTGAAAAGCCATTTGCTTTACATCTTCAAGTGCCATCATAATCTGGGTATGACCACTAAATCCATCCATAAAAGATATTAATTCATGCCCCATTATAACATCCACCACTATATTAATACTTGGGAGGGAAAATCATCTTTAAGATAGGCCTTGTTTAGATATCTAAAATCAACACAAATTCAAAGTTGTCTATCCTTCTTTGATACTGGCACTATATTTGCAACCAAGTTGGAGGTTGAATTGATTTGATGAACCTAGGCTTCAAAAGTTTCATGGCTTTTTCTTTGACTTTTACTTCTATCTCTAGGTGAAACACACATTGTTGTTGCTTTATTGGTTTTGTATCTGGCCTTATGTTCAAATTATGGAAAGTTAAAGTTGGATATAGGTCAAGGTTATCCTCATAACTCCAAGCAAACACATCTTGATATTATTTAAGCAGGCTTACAAGATTATTCTTCACTTTATTTGCTAAACATCTTGCTTACAAATAAATTTTTAATACTAACCCTATTTATGGACACATTAATTTGCTCTAGCTCTTTTGCCTGAAGTTTTAGAACATTTTGAATTAGCTCTGGCGCTTCTTGAAATTCTTGTAATGATAAACCAGGAATTAGAGATTTTGCCTCCTCAATCATGCAAACTTCAAGCACATCAAACTTATTAGAAAATTCACATGCTATGGGATCAGAAAGAGTTGAAGTTCCTTACCTCACGTATCATCATAAGCGATAAAATTTCTTACCATCACTCCTCACATATGAGTTGTGAGAAAGCCTTGGTTACCCTAATATAGGGTGTTCCTGGGACCTTATGATAATTAGGATTGAGTAATCCTGCTCTTAGTTGCAAACAGTTATGCTAATACTTGCATTGTTTAAAACATCATATGCTACTAGTTGATTATTCTTTGATATGAATCAATGCATGCTTAATTTCAGCATTTGAAGGAGAAGTAATAAACAAAACCTTTCAAAATACTTTACATGGCATTCACAAAACACTTGAAACACATACCGAAGTCGTATAAACATGTTTACTTAAACTTCAAGCATTTAGCTTATGTACACATAACACTTAACTTATGTACATCCATAAGCAACCATAATGTATATACACACATATACACTAAAGAAGTCTATACAAACTAGTCAAATTAGAGGTATTTATTTAGTACAAAAGTACCCAGCATGCACAAAGTTTGAGACTATCAAAATAACTCCCACCTGAGCATAGAAGCTCCGAAAATGAGATGTTCAATTTTCCTTGTGCACTTCACCCATATCTGTCAAGCTTATTTTAAATGACTTAGTTAGTACATTAGTATGACTAACTGATAACTTAGAAGCATTAAAGATTCATGATACTTTAAATACCTGTACAAAAAACCTTGCTTAACAGCCCTTCAGTGGGTGCTAGGCTCCACACTATTCGTATTTGCACAATGTGACCCTTAAGGGGGTGAGAATTACAAATTCTCAGTAAAAGATCAAATACCTGCAAGATAATTTTTAGGACCCAGCGTATATAACATATATACACATCTTAACGTGAGTTCAAAATGTTTCGAGCTCTTAACTAATGGCCACTAGTACGGGCTCTATGGCGGAGAACCCATCCTTAACCTAGTCTAGCAAACACCAACTCCAGTGTCCTTATAGTCTCAACTTTGTGTTCTTTTTTGTACCTTTTATAGTAGCTTGAGTATTTCTCTTTTAATAAATCATTCGACTCCCTAAATTCAACCCATAGCCTTAGGTCCCTATAAATCTCTTGCTTGTTTCAAGCTTCAATGCTTTATTCTCTCAACAAACAAGCTTGGAACCAATTTAATCAATAATATTAGCCCTTCTACAATCGAATTTGAACTAGGAAATTAAGGAAAAAATAAATATTTGCTTGCTTACAAAAAATGAGCCCAAAACTTAGCTCTTTATGCAAGAAATCCTTCTTTTCTCCCAATTTTTCCTTTAGTTTGTGATTAATTTGGTGGATTAGAGCTTGGATGGTGTGGTCATGGAGGTTTGAATGAGATGGAAGGAGGCTCCGGGTAGTCTAGAGATGGATAAAGAAGATGGCCAAAAAATAGAATGGACCAAGTCAACTTATGTAGGCTTAACGTGCACATGCGACACAACTGGTCCTTTCTTTGTATTCACTAGTACATTAAGGCCTTATCCATCATAGAACAAAAACCTTATGACCAAAACCAACATTATGCCACCTTAATTACATGTCTAGTTCTCAACTTTAACAAACGTGCAATATAGTCCCAACACTTCTAAGGGTTACCCGTAAACCATCTATAGACAATCTAGTCAATTCATAATTTGACAAGAGTAGAGTAGAAATCATGAAAAACCATGAAACCTCAAATTCAATATTTTTTCATTCTCTACCCAACCATGCAATAAAAATAGGTCACTATATGAAATAACCAAAATGCCCCTCTTGGTCCAGTTTACTTAAATGACCAATTTTTGTTCTCTTTAAGCTATAATACTTTATTAAACTGAGAATTTGCTTGCTTTAAATATTCCAAGAATATTATATTACTAAAATAACCAAAGTTACCTCAATAATTTTAGTCAGAATTTTTTGGAGAGCTGTAACATTAGAACATAAGGAACACCTTAAGATAATTTTACAAGTGCTGAAAGAAATCGTTATTTTTGCAAAATTATTTAAGTGCCAATTTTAGGCTGGAGAAATTCCTTTTATTGGACATGTTATAAATGCTCAAGGATTGTTTTTCAATCCTAAGAAAATTAAGGTTGTGGTTGAATGGAAGAGACCAACCACAGTAAGAGAAGTTAGGAGTTTTATTGGCTTAGTAGAGAACTATCAAAGGTTCATCAAAAGGTTTTCCATTATAACTTCTACACAAACAGCCTTGACCAAGAAGTCTCAAAAGTTCGGTTGGCCAAACAAATGTGAGACTAGTTTCTAGGAGCTTAAGAAGAGACTTACCTCTGCTCCTATTTTAATCATTCCTGAACCATATAAAACATTCAAAATTTATACAAACGCTTCTGGATTAGGACTAAGATGTGTGCTTATGCAGGAAAAGCAAGTGATTGCTTATGGGTTAATACAACTCCAACCCAATGAACTCAACTATCCAATGTATGACCTAAAGTTGGTTGTAGTGGTCTTTGCACTGAAGCTCTAGAGACATTATCTCCTAGGAAGGTCTTTTAAGATCTTTACAGACCACAAAATCCTAATATACTTGTTTACTAAAAAGGAACTCAATATGAGACAAAGACAATGGATTGAGTATATCAAGGACTATGATTACAAAATTGAATATTGTGCAAGAAAGGGTAATGTGGTAGCTGATGCATTGAGTAGGAAATACACCGGGATGATCCTTTTAAAGGATCAAGTGTCTAGTACTATGAAAGGTATTTTGGAAGAACAATTCTTAGTTTTCATAAGTTGTGGCAAACCTAGGAAGAAGTATATGTGTATGCTCTAGAGATCTAATTAGCATGGTTGACTAAGGTTAAGAATGCTCAGGTTAAGGACCCTTATCTAAAGAAGATCTCAAGGGAAGAAAAGCATGGTGCAGTATCGAAAGGGTTTCAATACAAGGAAAGGATGCTACACTACGGGGAAAGACTATATGTGAATAATGTGGATGAACTAAGGAAAAAAGCTATCCAAGAGGTGCATAACAGTAAGTTAAGTATTCACCCAGGTGTTAATAAAATGTACCATGACTTAAGTACAATTTGGTGGCCCAAACTTAAGAAAGACATCATTGAAGACGTAAGTATGTGGCTTGCATGCCAAATGGTGATGGCTGAGCACCAAAAGCCTGTAGGAACACTACAAAGCCTTCCATTACCAGAAAAGAAGTGGGGATCCATAACAATGGATTTCCTTATAGGGTTACCAAATACTGAAGACCAATATGACTCCATGTGGGTAATAGCTGATAGGCTGAGTAAGTCAGCTTATTTTATCTCGATCAAGGTTACCTACACATTGGAGAAGTTAACACAGTTGTATATAAAGGAAGTGATCAGGTTACATCGCATCCCCGATCAAATAGTATCAGGCCAAGATCCAAGGTTTGTATATAAGGTTTGGATGTCATTTCAAAAGGCATTAAGTACCAATGTGAGCCTAAGTACCACCTACCATCTTTAGACTAATGGCTAGTCTAAAAGAGTAATACAAACCCTGGAAGATATGCTAAGGATGTGTGCCATGGACTTTAAGGGTGATTGGGATCATCCTTTACCACTTATTGAGTTTGCCTATAACAATAGCTACCAAGCAGTTATAGGTATAACACCTTATGAAGCTCTATATGGGCAAAGGTGCATGACTCCCTATGGTTGGGTAGACTCGACAGATTGAATTCAAGTCAGACTTAAAATCATTGCTGAGACAACAACAAAGCTTAAGTTAATTAAGAAAGGATCAAGGCCACCAATGATCAGCAAAAAACATATGCAAATAGAAGGAGGCGAGAACTAAGTTTTGACATAAGAGATAAAGTGTTGTTGAAAGTTTCTTCTATGAAAGGAATGACTAGATTTGGTCAAAGGAGTAAGCTTGCTCTAAGCTATATAGGCCCTTATGAAATTCTTTAAAAAGTAGGAAAATGGCTTATAAGTTGGCCTTGTCACCTTACTTATCACATGTGTGTAACGTGTTTCATGTAAGTTTGTTAAGGAAATGTTTGATAGACCCAGGACAAGTGATAACTTCATCTTTAGTCCCAATAAGAGAAGACCTGACCTATGAACAATTCTTGATTAAAATCATGGATAGGCAAGTAAAGAAGTTAAGGACCAAGTGGATACCTATGGTTGAGATCCTGTGGTCAAACTATATAGAAAAAAAACCACTTAGGAAACTAAGCAAGATATGCAAGTTTAGTATCCAAGAGAATTTTCTCAGTTACAATGAAATTTGAATGACCAAATATCACAAGGTAGGGATAATGTTACGACTCTCCAAAAATTTGGACCATAATTACTTAGGTAACTTTGGTTATTTTAGTCATATAATATGCTTAGAATATTTAATGCAAGAAAATTCTCAGTTTAATAAAGTATAGTAGCTTAAAGAGGACAAAAATTGGTCATTGAAGTAAACTTGACCAAGAGGGGCATATGTAGGAGCGTTTGAAGGAGTTCAATCCTTCTCTAGAGAACCAGGGTCTCATGGTAGTCATCAACAACATGTGGATCCAGTTGTTCATAGATTAGATCAATAATGCGGTACCTTCAAGGGCTTTAGGATGCCTATAATTGATTTCCATGAGTAGCTATGTCAATCATCTGTAGAGGTATATCACCTTCATGAGATTGGAGTGGACTAATGATGCCATCATGTGTAGAGCCTTCAATTATGTATTGACAGGGCCAACAACGGCTTGGTTTAGAACCGCCAGGGCCATCGATTCAAATCATTGAGTGACCTGTTATAGACTTTTTGGAGCCACTTTTGGGTGATTGACCGACCCCCAAAACAACATCCCACCCATTGAAAATTTGACTAAGGAAAGATGAGTCCTTGAGGGACTTCATCAAGAGGTTCAATGTTGAAGTAGTCCAAGTACAGGATTTGTCCACTGAATTACACTTAATTGCTATAATACAAGGCTTGTTGAGGGATTTCAAGTTAGCTTAGGACCTACATGAGAATCCTGTAAAGAACAATAAGTGGTTCTTAGACTGAGTTACCCGATACATGCATGCAAATGAACTTAACAAGTTAGCCTTTCAGATGGAGTAGCCAAAGCCTAAGGACAATGGTTCTTTATTTAAAAAAAGGGGGTTGGGGGATAGGATACCTTTTGTGCACCACTACGTTACATGAGGGCAACCATATTATATGCGTTATAAGGCAAAATAAAGTGACCAAGTGGCCTTAACCTATGAATTTGAAAGCTAAGAAAAATCCAAAAAAGTACAACCATTAGCAAAAGAACAAAGGCCATGGAACCGAGTAGTGTTAGTAGTTGAAGGACCTCATCAAGGAGTTAATCAAGGTAAGAAGGTTTAGGAACATGTGGCACACCCAAATTCCCCTAGACGAGGCAAGATGAGAGTTCCTATAAGAGGGATGATGATAATTAAGACCATGATTGAGGTTTATGGCAAAAGAAGGCTCACTTCCCTAAGATAGATCAACACCATAATTATGTGCTAGCCACTAGGGTCATCCACATGATAACTAGGGGAAATCATCTTCGACACATAAATGGTAGGAGCGTGAGATCGCACAATTGGAGGTGAACAATCCTGAAAATGTCATAATGAGGGTGAACAGACCATCTACAATGATCTCACATGTACATCCCATTGTCATCACAACCCAGTTCAATAATTTTAGCATGGAGAAAATTTATCTCAACATTGGATCCAATTCCAATATTTTGTTTGAACCCATCTTTGATGAAATTATAATTCATAAGTCTCCTTAAGCCCAGTATCTGGGCTTACTTATGGGTTTAGAAGACAAGGTCCCTACTCTAGGTGTCGTCAATCTACTTATAATGTTCATTAAAGCCACAAAGGATGATAGCACGATTTATAACTCCCAAACATTTGAATTCCTCATCTTGTTTAGGAGACCTATCTAGATATAATTTTATATTAAGCGTGATATTAAATGGTTAACGGTGGTCATGGCTAATGCTGGGCTGTTGTAACAATACTTGTGGCCTACTTACATGTGGCCCTGTGCAATAGGGAGTCAGGCTAAACTAACCTAAGAGGAGGATGAACTCCTCTGAGAATAAGCTCCGTAAGCCCATATTAAAGGACTCTAAGAAGGTAGCAAATATGGTGATAGTTCACAAAAACCTTCCTGATGAGATAAAGAATTCATTTGTTGAATTTTTAAGAGTTAATATTGATATATTTGCATGGTCTCCAAGTGACATGCCATGGATAAAACCTTATGTCATCACCTATAAACTGCAAGCTAATCATTCAACTTGGCTAGTCTAGTAAAGAAAAAAAAACATTGTACTTGAAAGGTAAAACTTCAATGGGATGGGTTTAAAGGCTCTTGAAGGCACGCCTCATCCTAGAAGTATGATACGCATAATTGCTGGCCAACATGGCTTTAGCCAAAAAGGAGAGTCGTGATTAGTGAATGTACATGGATTACATAAGCCTCAATGATGCCTACCTAAAGGACCTTTATCTATCTCCCTCGATCAATTAGTTAGATGACACCACAATAGAGTTCAACATTCTGAAATTCATGAATTTCATCAGTGGATACCACAAGATCTAGATGGATCCCAAGGCCAAGGAAAAAGCTGCCTTCACTAAACTAGAGGCCATCTATTGCTACCAATAGATGTCATTTATCCCAAAGTATGCATGGGCCACTTATTAAAGGTAGATGAATAAAGTCCTCATAAACCATCAAAGTTGCAACATTGACGTGTAAGTAAATAATATGATTGTAAAGAGTAGGTCCCTAGATCATCAAATTGACAAGATCAGGGAAACCATCTAACGTATGTAGTAGTCCAACATGCAACTCAACCCTAACAAGTGCATAATTGAGGTTAGAGAAGGTAAACTCCTTGGCTTTATGGTTTTTGAGAGCTGCCAAGCTAGATAAGATCAACTCAATCTTGAAAATGCCTAACCTTAAGGATAAAAGGGGTATCCAAAAGCTGGTTGTAAGACTGATTAGCCTCGAGTGAATCATCTCCAGGTTTGGGGACAGATTTAATCTTTTCTTTAGGATTCTTAAGAAGGGGATGGAATTCAAACATATAGCAAATGCAGAATAGCAATTTGTACATATTATGAACTATTTGAAATAGCTTTAATGCCCAGGCAGCCTCATCCCAAAAGTCCCTTTATCATGAATCTCATCATCATTGAGAGCTCAAGCATGTAGTAATAGTTAGAGAGGGAGTCTGAGTAGTGGCCAGTATACTACATCAATAAAACCCTCAAGGGGATGAAGTTCCAATATCCCTTACTGTAGATGGCTGTCCTCACCATTGTCAGAGCAACTAGAAAATTAATCCCTTACCTCTAGGTTCACCGAATTATCATCAAAGGAAGGCTTCTATTAAAGAATGATCTCTAAAAGCCAGACCACTTTGGTAGACTAGTTAGGTGGTGTATTATCTTAGGCAATATTGATATACATTGCAAGTACTAAAAGGCCATTTAACTAACTTCATTGTCGAAACATCACCAGTAAAAGGATATATATAACCCATTTGATGGCGATGGGGGCCATCATTTTCTCCACTGTGTGCCATGGAGAATGCAGTAGGAGCTTTCAGAGGTGTAGGCGAGCCCTGAAATGAGGTGCCCTGTGTGGATTACCTATGATGGCCGGCAGCATCTTCGTGTGGGAGGCACGGTAAGGCTAAGAAGGACTTTCGGTATGAGAGAGAGGTCTGGAACAGGGATTCCTCAGGAAGATTGGCCTGAAACGCTCAGAAAACAGGGGTTATGAGGTCCCCAAGAGTGATTCTCCTGGGAGGAGCCTCCGACGCCCAAGTCAGTGCTTTGGGAGGGGTAGAGAGAAAAAGGGAGAAAGAAAGAGAAAGAGCAGCAAGTACCCCTCTTCTCTTTTGAAGGCTGGAGGGAGGAGGTTCAAAGCGGAGCAAGGAAAGAGGAGAGAGGTCCGAGGTCCAAGGTCCTTCGCCTGTGATCATTCCCCTGGTATATATAGGAGAGGGTGAGCCCTTCAGATTGTAGCACGTGTATGGATGAACACCATCCGTACTTCTAGGCGTGGGGGGCCCCTAGCCACCTGCAGGCTCCTCGAGCCACGAGCCGCGGTAATCATAGCCCTATATGATAGGACGTAGTCAGTGGCGATGCGTCAGAGTGCCTGTAAGGACAGCGTGTAAGGTGTACGGGCATAATGTCAGAGGCTCCTTGATGGCTCCTGCCATACCTCCGAGGTCCCCTTAGTTGATGTCTCACTTCGGAGTGGAGGACCTTTTCCCGGAGTTGCAGTGGTACTTTGGGGCATTCTGGGCTCCGAGGTTAGCCATTTGGGGGACTTTCACCTGCAGAAGGTGCCTGGCACTTCTCCCCGGAGCTGACTCGGTCGCCCTACGATGAAGGCAATACGGGTAGTTTCCTCAGGTTAGTGTTGGTGGGCTGCCGAGGTCACGTGCCTCAGGCGTTTGGCTCCCTCATTTCTAGGGTCCTTAGGTGTTCGGGGCGATAGCACTTTGGCTATCACATGCCCCCCCTCAGGAAGCCAGAGTTGAGACTTTGGCTGGTGATCCTTTTAGGAGCGCTTTTCAGGACTTGGGGTGTGCTGATCGCAGGGGAGGCATTTCGCCACCCAGGGGCATGGTTTGCTCGGATAGGTGTCACCTATCTGCCCTTTGGTGTCCTCGAGATCCCCAACCTCTTTACTTTTTTCTGCCATGGGTTAATGGACCGTCTCGTTTTGAAACTAGGCGTGTCAATCTAGGGCGATGCACCCAAGTTTTCAAGATGTTAGAAAACATGTCCTAGTTTCTCGTGACGGGCGGCACGTGGGAGATGCTGGCTGGGATGGGTACGTCTTTCTGCGTGCGAGGTGCAATTATGGTGACGTTTCACCTTCACGCAGCAATTATGACGCCTTTTTGGCTTCCCTTTTTCGATCTATATAAGCCTCCTCCTGTCATTTTCCCCATTTATTTTTTTTTTGCTCTTACTTTGCTCTCGTTTGGTCTTGCGTCTTTGCTTGCCTTTTTCCTTTTTGCAACGACGGTTTTTACGGTGGAGCGATTTCCGGCATCTTGCACGACGTCATCCGGGAATCCTGATTTCAGCAAGACATTTGGTGTGTTCTTCCTTCGATTTCTGCTTTTCTTCTAGCTTCCCGAAGTTGTTTTTCTTCTTTCTGAAGTCTCATTTTTGGTCAACCATGTCTTCAACTATTCCCAAGAGCTGGCAATCTCTTATGTCTCACCCTTGTTGTTCCACTTCTGCAAAATTAGAGAAGTGGACTACCAAATTTTTCTTCCCTCCTACGCCACCACGAGGTTACCCCACCTCGGTCATTTCAGCTTTACGAATCAGGATGAGGAGGTTACCATTTTTTGAGCCCAACTGAAGGCCGGACTTCGGTATCCTCCAGCGAGGATGATTTGTGACTTTTGCCAATTTCATGGCACAGCCGTGAATCAGCTTCCTCCCAACTCATACTGCTATTTCAACGTTTTTCTCTACATGTGCGGGGTCTTCGGGGTAGAGCCCCATTTTATCCTGTTCATGCAGTATTATAAGCTCTACCCGGTCCCAAAGGGTGGCTTTTATTTCTTGCTACCTCGGGGATCTGGGAGCAAGAAATTTATGTTCACCTTCGCTACCAAAGATAGCTGGCGAGGGTGGCAAAAGAAGTTCTTCTTCCTAAAAATGGCGGAGGCCTGGTCGTATGTTCCGACTAAATGGGCTCGGGGAAAGCTGAAGACGAATGTCATGGATCCCAAGAAGTTGCTAACTCCCAAGTTGGCGGCAAGGTTTGAGGATTTTGACCGATGTATCAGGGCTGTCGCCGACTGGGATGCCGAGGTCCTTTCACGCTCCCTCTACCCTTTCCCCATCAATTGGAGGCTTATGATCGAGGAGGTCCTTCTGGAGTTGGGGGTGGTTAAGGAGCATAAGACGGATCTCGGCATGTCAACTCCTACTATCGAGGGGAAGGAGTCCTGGCTAGTGAAGCTCCTTCGAAGCGAGCTCACTTACAAAGCCTTTTTTGAAAGTAAAGTTCCTTTCAAAGTTTTCAGCATAAGTGCCTGTCTGGACTCAAATTGATGTTTTCCCTCTTTTTCAGAGATGGGTAACGAGTCTGCTACCTACTATAAGTCTCTCTTCCTTGGTCAGGCCGAAAAGGGAGAGCAAGCAAAGAAAGGCGTCTCCAAGAGGCACAAGACTACTGGGAGCGGACCGTCTTCGGCCAAGAAGGCAAAGAAGGATACCCTTCTTCCTCCCTCGAAGGATATGGTGGAGGTCGGAAGTGTCATTGCAACTTCCATAGAGGTTGGTGGTGTCATTGCAACTTCCACGGAGGTTAGTGGTGTCATTGCAACTTCCACCAAGGTTGCAACTCTTGCCGAACCTGAAACTCCCGCAGAGGTTCTTGCCGGGGTGGTCGCTGTTACTGCTTCTCTGAGTCCCGCCACGTCAGTGGATCATTTGGGCTCTTTGGCTAGGAGTCCCTCTGCCGAGGAGTTGGAAAAACACTAGAGGGACAAAGGCAAACATGTCCCTGCTGGCGTGGCAGAGGTCCGAGACTCCAACGACGACGTTGCTGAGGTTGTGCCAGGTTTGTCTCTTATCTCCTTTTTAGTTTTTGCATTCTCATGGCTTTCTCAGTCAAGGAGTTTTGCCTGATGAGATGCATGTTTTCCATTTTGCAGAGGATTTGGCGCCCTCAACTTGGATGGTTAAGCATGCCCGAAAGCGGGCTCTTCAGGATTTTCATGTCCCAATAGACAAAGTTCCGAGGGAGCAATTCTAGTCTTTCATGGAGGACATGAATTTGTTCTCTGAGGATTACCGAGAAATGGCTTCCCAGATGGCGAGGGGCGTACTCACTCAGGCTTCCTTCAAGGCAGTTGCCGAGGAGTGTGCCTCCGAGGATTCCCTCGCTGCTAGAGTTTCCGGGCATGCCACTCAGGTAATTCTTCAGGCTCATTCATTTTTCCTCCCACTTTTTTGCCTAAGTACTTTGGTTTCCCCTTGCGTGACTTTTACTAAGCACCTTTTTTTTTTTTTTTGCAGCTCCTGGGGTATAGTGGGTACCTTCGAGCTTGGGCGACAAAGCAGTCTTCAATCCAAGCTTGGGCCGAAGATAAATTGGAGAAGGCCAAGGTCTTTTGCTCTAACTCAGTTGTGGCGAACACCGAGTTGAGCCGTATAGCCAAGTAGAAGGTTGCCCAGCTTTGGGAAAAGTTCTTGAAGGGCCAAAAGGATCCCTTGAAGGACTTCTCCAAGAAGATGTCCTACCTTGGTGAGAAGGTTGTGAGCTTAACCTCAGCCAATGAAGCCATTCAGAAGGAGAAAAAAGAAGAAGCTGCTCTCCTAACGAAGGCTATTGCTGACAAAGCTGAACTTCAACCCAAGGTCGACTCACTGAAGAAGGATTCGGAGAAGAAGAATAAGGTAAATGAGCTGGAAAAAGAGGTCACCAATCTTCAGAAGGAGGTTTCAGATCTTTAAAATGAAGCAGACGACATGGACATAGAAAAAGACAAAGTCATCTAGGCGATGAAGGTTGCCTTTCAGGACGGCTTCTGCCTAGCTCGTCACCAATTTCTAAAGAAATATTTGGACCTCGACCCTTTCTTCTTGGCTGCCCTGGATATTCCCGATGGTCCTCGGTGGACTTGGTTGAAAGTTGAGTTCCTCAATTTGCCGTTTGCCCCTCCTCATGCACCTAAAATGGCGGCCAAAGACACAGGAGCCGGAGCTTTCCATGATGCCGGGGTCCCTTCGATATTCTATGGTCTTTGCTTCCCTCTTTCTTCCTTTTGTTTTTCTTCTTGTATCCTTCTCCCTATACTAAGACCTTCTTCAATGAATTTTCCTTCGTAATTTGGTTTAGTCTTTTGAGCAATTTTTTCCTGTTGTCCCGACCACTTTCGGTCAAGGGACTTCAGAAGGGTACATTTTGCTCGTTTCATCGGCCAACCTTTGGGTAAACTTTCTTTGTTTTCAAAGTTTACTTAGGCAAGTTTTGGCCCGTCTTTGTCGGTCGTACTCGATGGACTTCACCTTTTTTGGGCATATAAACCAACCGTCTTTGGAAAGAAAATTGGACTTTCGGGAGTTAATGGACTTCACCCTTTTTTGGGCATATAACCCAATCATCCTTGGAAGGAAAACAAGACTTTCGAGAGTGTGTGCTTCAGCTTTGTTCGGTGACTACTTTCAGATATGGGAAAACTTCTGTACTTAGAGAAATTTCTTTCTCGTACAATTTCTCATCTAAAATTCTAAGTATATAATTTCTTTAAGGCATTTGAGTGCCCTACATTTTCTAGTTTTCCTTCTTTGGTGTCGCGAAGCTTGTATACTCCCTTTCGGACCTTGTCTAGGACCAAATAAGGCCCCTTCCTATTTGGGTGGAGTACCACATGAGATGGTTTTCGGGGTTCAGACTCGGCCTTTCGAAGGATGAGGTCTTCTTCCATTATTCCTTTTGGCCTATTATACAGGTTTGCACTTATGGCCACTTTTTATTGAAAGGCCTTTCTTTTAAGCTTGGCCATTTCTCAGTGTTCATCAACTAGGTCGAGCTTAGTCCTCAACCCAAGGTCGTTTCCTCTTTTGGTGAACACATGTATTCTAACTGATGGTTGTACTACTCTGATGGGGATAACATTTTCCCTTTGCTTCTCCCAACCTTTTTTATAGTCCCTCTTTTACAGTCACGTTGGCTACCTCCACTTGTTTGTTGCTCTAGGGTTGGTCGAAGTGCATGTGCGTTTTTATTCCGAAGTCTGTGAGAAGTCTTGGAGTCCCTTATCCATAGACTGGGAACCATTATCGGCCATTATCACCATCGATATGCCAAATCTGCATATCATGTTCTTCCAGACAGACTTTTGTATATCTTTTGCTGGAATAGTTGCCAGGGGCTCTACCTCCACCCAGTTAGTGAAGTAGTCTGCTGCTACTATGCAGAACTTCACTCCTTCGGGTGTTATCAGGAGTGGCCCGGTGAGGTCCATGCCCCATACTATCAAGGGGCAAAGGTAATCTTCCGGGATTATCCACTCCGAAGGCGGCCTTTGGGTGCTGGTGTGTCCCTGGCCATTTTCACACCTTCTGAACGAATTGTCCTACACCTTTTTTACCGGTACATCTTTGTAGCGGACTTGCGTACCCCTGCCAGTATAATTCCTCCTCAATTAAAGGACATTGTCCAGAATATCTTCACATCTTTCGCCACTTCATGAGGATTGTTTGGACTCTTTGGTTGCAAGATACCTCTTTGTAGGGTCTTTCTGCCTTTTATCTGATGTTGCTCTATTTAGTCTTGCTATGCTCGGATGGCCCAGCACTTTGGTAACCACGTCTGATTGCTCCGGTGACCTCTCTGCCCTCGGGCTCCTGAGGGGCTGCTCAAGTGCCCTGATGTTCTGCACTCGAGGTTCCATGGAGTTTCCACTCTATATCTACCTTTGCTCTGTTTCCCTCGTTGGTTTCAGCATTTTCTACTCCTGGGATTTCGGCAACGAAGTCTGCCAGTGCCTAGGCTTTCATTGCCCTTCTAGGCTCGTACGTGTGGTAGTATCTCGTATGTGCGGCAGTATTCTCCGAGCTCGATGCACCTTTTTGATGATCTTCCCCAAATGCTTTACCCTTTTCATGATGCCGCCCAGAGGCGAGTTACTCCGGACAGTGGTAGCATGACCTTGGAAGTAGAGTCATAGCCTTCTTCCTGCAAATAGCAAGGCGAAGATGGCTTTTTTGGGTAACGGGCATATGTTTTTGTTGCCGAGGAAACGGCTACTTTTCTTCGGGTGCAGAACTCCTTCGACGGAGAGCTTGAGGTCATTTCGACCCTGCTTCTTCCGCAGGTTGCATTCTGAAGGGTATGTTTCCCATCGAGGACTCATCTTCGTTGGTTTCTCCTTCCGAACTCCCGTGAGTTGACTTGGAGTCCTTCTCTCGATGAGGTGCTGGTTAAGAGGGCCTTCGGCTCGAATTTAGCTGCGGCCACCTTCGGTCTAACTGCTGTGTCACTTCAGCCACGAAAGGGCATGAAAACTCGCATAGGAAACTTATGGTAGTAGTCAAAGGACGCTCATCCTCGAGCACGAAAGTCCCTGCTGCAGTCGTTCAGTTGTCGGTCGAACCTCTGGTGCGGACGAGGACCTCGAAAGTCCTTTGTCCTTAGAATGCCGAGTTTTCAACAACGGTGACCTGGGAGTGATTTCCCACAGACAACGCCAAATGATGGCGATGGGGGCCATCATTTTCTCAATTGTGTGCCATGGAGAATGCAGCAAGAGCTTCCAGAGGTGTAGGCGAGCCCAAAAAGGAGGTGCCCTGTGTGGATTACCTATGATGGCCGGCAGCATCTTAGTGTGGGAAGCATGGTGAGGCTGAGAAGGACTTTCGATATGGGATAGAGGTCCGGAACAAGGATTCCTCAGGAGGACTGGCCTGAAACGCTCAGAAAATAGGGGTTATGAGGTCCCCGAAATGATTTTTCGGGGAGGAGCCTTCGATGCCCAAGTCAATGCTTTGGGAGAGGGAGGGAGAGAGAGAGAGAGCAGCAGCAGCAAGTGCCCCCCTGAGTCTTGCCTGTCCATCTTCTCTTTTGAGGACTGAAGGGAGGAGGTTCAGAGCGGAGCAAGAAGAGAGGAGAGAGGTCCGAGGTCTTTCACCTGTGATCTCCCCTGGTATATATAGGAGAAGGTGAGCCCTTTAGATTGCAGCACATGTATGGACTAACACCCTCCGTACTTCTGGGCGTGGGGGGCCCCTAGTCGCCTGCAGGCTCCTTGAGCCATGAGCTGTGATAATCATAGCCCTATATGATAGGACATAGTTAGTGGCGACGCGTTAGAGTGCTTGTGAGGACGGCGTGTAGGGTGTACGGGCGTAATGTCAGAGGCTCCTTGATGGCTCCTGCCGTACCTCCGAGGTCCCCTTGGTTGATGTCTCACTTCGGAGTGTAGAATCTTTTCCCGGAGTCGCAATGGTACTTTGGGGCATTCCGGGCTCCGAGGTTAGCCCTTCGGGGGACTTTCACCTGCAGAAGGTGGCTGGCACTTCTCCTCGAAGCCGACTTGGTCGCCCTACGATGGAGGTGATATGGGTAGTTTCCCGAGGTTGGTGTTGGCAGGCTGCCAAGGTCATGTACCTCAGGCATTTGGCTCCCTCATTTCCGAGGTTTTTAGGTGTTCGGGGCGATAGCACTTTGGCTATCACCCTTCCTAGGAAATGTACATTAATGGGGCCTCCAGCTGCAATTACTAGGGTGGTCACCCGTAAGAGACTTTTGACATAGAGGTAGCAGTAAAGATCAAGTTACTTTTCCTGGTCACCAACAACATGGCAAATTACAAGGACTTGATCATTGCACTAAAGATGTCTGGCCAAGTAAAGGTACAATGTTTTATGGTCTACATCAACTACCAACTAATCATTAACAAAGCAAGTGAGACAATAAGGGTGAAAGACCTTACTCTTTAAAAGCATTTATGCTTACTTAAAGATTTTTAAATATTTGATTAAGTTATCTGACCACATGTAGATAACAAAAGTATTAAGGGCCAGGGATATAAGGATTGATGCCCTATTAAAAGGCCAATAAGTGCCAATGAAAAAAAAACTACTATAGCCATCAATCTACTTTCTTGAGCAACGAGCCACATAAGAATGACAATTGGAGAAAGCCAATTAGCCTTTTCCTGAAAATAAGGAAACTAAATGGAACCCCTAAAGAGTAGAGAAAAATAAGTGTCCGTTCAAGAAGATTTGTCATCATAAGTGAACATTTCTACAAAAAAGGATTTTCTATGCCCCTACAAAAGTACTTGGTGATTGTTGATTGGCTTAAGACGTTCAATAAAATTCATAAAGGAGAATGTGATGCCCATATTAGAATTGAGTACTTTACTCACAAGGCTGTAAGGCAAGGATACTTTTGGCCAACCATCTGCAAAAATGCACAAAAGCTCATACAACGATGTCATTGTTGTCAGCTCAACACCTGAATCTAAAAACTGCCTCGTCTGAAGCCACCTCCACCAATTATCCTTGCTACATTGTCATCCAAGGACTAGATATGATGGGGGCATTGCCCAGGGCCCTAGGATAGGTAAAGTATTACCTAGTAGTAGTCTATTACATCACTAAATGGGTTTAGGCTAAGCACTTGCCACCATCACAGCCTATTAAGTGATAAAGTTTCTATGGAAGCACATTGCTTACCACTTTCGATGCCTACAAGCCATCAACATAGACAATGGCAGGTGGTTTGACAATGCCCACGCATGGAAATTCACTGATCAGAAAGGCATATTGTTAAGTGCATAAATCCACAGTCAAAGTTGTTGGCTTTTTGGCAACTTTAACAGACAATTTCTTGCATCTGTTCCTATTTTTCTTAGTTTTTCTTATTTTCATGGGCTTTTTATAGGTTGGGTGGTGTTGAGGACATAGCAGTTCGGAGCAGGATCGAGCGAGATGTATTTTGGACAACGGAAGTAGTCAAAACTGGAATGGACATTGGTAATGTTTTGAACATTCTGTGACATTTTCTCATTCTGGTGATGCGTCGCCAAAATTCAAACCCAGCTAGCAATGCATCACAAGCGCTTGCTCTGTTTCACCGAAAACTCAAAATTTTGATGGTCCCCTATACTCCCCACCTGGTCACCTGGCCTTGGAGAGGGATTCTTATCCCTTTAGGGTTTTAGGAAGAGGAATGGAAGGGAAAAAGCACTAGGGTATAAATAGAAAAGAAGTAGGAAAAGCACAAGAGGATGACCTGCCTTACCACTTTCTTCTGTCATCGCTCTTGGAGGTTTTCCACCATGGAAGGAGGTGTTGAAGCTTGAAAAAGGTGTCATCAATCCAGGAGGCTTAGTCTTCTAAGGGTTTTTCTGGGTTTCCTCTTTTCCCTCTTTCTATTTGTTGGATCTTTATGGATACATTTGTTGTGGGATTGTTGATGATACATATTATAGATTGTGAGTAGTTTGATTTATTTCTCTAGGATGACATTTCCTACCTAGCTATTCAATGAATTTTTGTTCTGATTATGGATGTGTTTCATCTTGTATTGCCCTTTGCTTGTGCTTAATATTGAGTGATGGTAAGGCACCATACACAATGATCTAATTCACTTAGTCCTTGAGAGAGGATTAATAGGTGAGTGAAGAAAAGTAAGGGCATAGTGGCAATCCAAATTAAAGGTAATCTAGGTAGTCATTAGGTATTTAAAAGAGGGTTAAGTCTTAACCCACCTTAGATTAAATTAAAGCTTCAGTAATGCCTAATTTAATTAAGGATGAGCAAAGACTCAACTTGAGAAATGAGTTTTTGAAGTTAGATCCTCATTACCACAAAAGCGAAACCAATCTAGGGGTTAAGGTTACTTGGGTAGCAAGGGGAGGGGGTGGAGTCCTAAGGAGATAGTTTCCTTATTTTTAGTCCATTTTACAAGTTTCATTTAGCACCTAGTGAACTCATCTAGTCTAACTCATTCAAGTGCCTCACTAGGAGCAATTACCTTCTCTTGTTTTAATTCCTTCCCGTTTTCAATTAAGTAGCTTGAGTAATTAAATTTTTTATTCTTGGTAAAAACATCAATTTCCCTTGGGATATACCCATACTTACTTTAAAGAACACAACAACTCTATGCATTTGCGGGTAATTAAGGGTTACAAATTGAAAAACTCTTGAATTTACAAAAAAATTTTTAGTGCCATTGCCAGGGAGATTGATTAGATTTTTACTTTGGATATTGAATGTTGGTTACTCTTGTCTATTTACTTTTTGTTTTTGTAGTTAGTTTGTTCTTCCTTGTCATTTGTAGGTACATCTAGTGCATGACCTAAAGCTCTTGTTTTCAATTGTTGCCTCTTGATTTGGAGATTGAAACAAGCTTGAGGGAACTTCAGTTAAGAAGCAAAGTGGTTGAGGAAGGTGATACTAGTACTTCCGATTTCGTCAACATGAAGGGAAATCAAGAAGACAACATAAGGAACTTTGAAAGAGAAAGAAATGTCAATGCTATGGATCCCAATGGAGTTGAGGAAGTGATGGACAATGGAAATAATGCTGGAGGAAGAGGAAGACCAGTGCTTGACTACTTTTACCCTCAAAGGGTGGAGGACCATAACAACATGATAAGACCAGTGCCACTTCGAGGGAGAGCTTTCATGATTTCTAGCCATGTACTCCAATTAGTTGAAGCACATCCATTTGGAGGAGCTCTTAATGAAGATCCAAACAACCATATCAAGAGTTTTGTTCGTTTATGTGATACTTTTGATTTGGATGGTGTGAGTGAAGATATGAAAAGGATGAGACCTTTTCTCTTGTGGATGAAGCGTCGGAATGGTTTGAGAATTTGGAGCCTACATCGGTTCATACTTGGCAAGAGTTATATGATGCATTTATTCGGAGGTTTTTTCAATCACAAAAAACTTTTGAGCTTAAGAATGAATTGTTGGCCTTTAGGCAAAATGAATGGGAATCATTTGCAAAGGCTTGGGTGTGCTTCAAAAGGATGGTGAAGAGGGTTCCAACTGAAGATATTGATCAAGCTCACCAACTTCATCTCTTTTACAATAGATTGAGTTTAAATATTCAGTTGCAAGTTGATGCCACCGCCAATGGATTCTTATTGTTGAAAGATGTGGAGGAGTGCTTTGAGTTATTGAACAACACGGCCAAAAGCCTTGAGCTTAGTGGAAAAAAGATCCCAAGGAAGGGAAGTGGATTGTATGAAGTGGACAAAGATACCTCTCTCCAAGCACAATTTTTGGCACTCACTAGCATGGCATCCAAGTTGTCAAAAAATCAAGATAGGATGAAATTGCAACAAGCTATGGCTAATGAGGATGTGGATGAAGTAGAAGATGTGAATTTTGTGGGTACCGGAATTCGTACCCACCCAAGCAAGGAAGAGGAAATTTCTTTCCAAGGAATCGTCAACATGAAGGTTTCAACTACTCAAATCCAAAAGGTGCCATGCAACCACAAGGTGAGACCTCTAATGATTTGGAAGTTTCTTTGAAAGACTTCATGAAGGGAATGATGGGAGAGTTTATGCATGAAGTAAGGGGGATGGCTAGTGGACAAAATGAAAAGATTGGTGCATTGGAGGAAGAGATGAAGATGATGCAAGCTAACACTCAAGCATCAATAAAAAATTTGCAAACACAAATGGGTCAACTAGCCACTTTTATGAAGCAATTCCCAAAAGTAAAGTTCATACCTAATGATACGGATGTCAATCCAAGGGAGTCTTGCCAAGCTATTACTCTAAGAAGTGGGAGGAATGCGATGACACAACCCAAGGAGCCACCCACTTAAGAAGAAATCCTCTCCAAGGACCCACCTTACCTGAAAGTGTTGAAGATGTTCAAGTATCATCACCAAGAGATGAAGGAGTTCATTCAAAGGAGGAGGCAAGAAATGTGCTCATGCAAGGGGAAGCTCTAAAGCATATTCCTACTCTTCCATACCCTCTAAGGTTTAAGCCTAAGAATGAGGATACTCAATTTATGAGGTTTCTTGAAATATTCAAAAATTGGAGATCAACATTCCTTTCTTGGAAGCACTAAATCAAATGTCTTCCTATGCCAAGTTCCTTAAGGAGTTGATTACTAAAAAGAAGAAGTTCTTTGATAATGAACTCATTTTGATGAAAGAAGAAGCAAGTGCCATCATTCATAGGAAGATGCCTCAAAAACTCAAAGACCCGGGAAGTTTCACCATTCCTCTAGACATTGGGTCTTTCCATTGTGACAAGGCTTTATGCGACCTCAGGGCTAGTATTAATTTGATGCCATTATCTATTTTTAGGAGCCTTGGTCTTGGAGAGGTGAAGCCTTCTTTGATTTGTCTCCAATTGGCAGATAGATCATTCACCTTTCCAAAAGGAGTTTTGGAGGATGTGTTGGTTAAGGTGGGCAAGTTCATATTCCCGGTGGACTTTGTAGTGTTGGACATGGAGGAAGACTGAAACATGCCAATCATACTTGGGAGACCATTCCTTGCTACCGAGAAGGCCGTGATAGATGTGAAAAAAGGTAATCTTACTTTAAGAGCTAATGATGAGGAAATTACTTTCAATCTTGCTCAAGCCATGAAATCTATTGATAATGATATGCCTAAGTGCTTTATGGTTGATGTGATTGATTCTTGTATTGAAGAAAAAAGAGATTTATTGCTTGTTGAGGACCCCATTGAAAGAGCACTTGTTTTTGGAAACTCATGTGGTGAGGAAGATTATGAAGTAATGAGCACTTTGGTTACCCTTGATTCTTGTGGAAAGTTGCAAGTTCCAAGAAAAAGGATAGAACAACTTTTATCTTGTGATCTCAAGGAAGAGCCTAAGTTGGAGTTAAAGCCATTACCAAAAGATTTTAAGTATGTTTATCTTGGCAATGGGGGTTCCCTCCTGGTGATTATTTCTTCTACATTGACTACCTTGGAGGAAGGGAAATCGATTTGAGTTTTGAAGAAGCATAGAGGGGCAATAGCTTGGTCCATCTCCAACATAAAGGGAATTAGCCTAGAAATTTGCATGCACAAAATTCTTATGGAAGATGACTTTAAGCCTTCCATTGAAGCTCAAAGAAGGCTAAATCCAAAGATGAAAGAAGTGGTCAAAGAGGAGATTATGAAATTGCTCAATGTTGGTATTATTTATCCAATCTCAGATTCCCATTGGATGAGTCTGGTACAAGTGGTGCCCAAAAAGGGTGGTACAACCATGGTGGGTAACAGCAATAATGAATGGATTTTGACCTGGTTGGTTACCAAATGGAGAGTACGCTTTGATTATCGGAAGCTCAATAAGGCTACCCGAAAAGATCATTTCCCCCTTCCTTTTATTGATCAAATTTTGGATAGGTTCACGGGGCATGAGTTTTATTGCTTCTTGGGTGGTTATTCAGGTTATAACCAAATTGTGATAGCACTAGAGGATCAAGAGAAGATTACTTTCACTAGTCCTTAGGGTACATATGCCTTTCGAAGAATGCCCTTTGGACTTTGCAATGCACCGGCAACCTTCTAATGATGTATGATGGCCACATTTTCCTACATGGTGGAAAAATGCATGGAGGTATTTATGGATGATTTTTGGTCTTTGGTGATTCCTTTGATGCATATTTGGATAACTTAGCTCTTGTCTTGAAGAGATGTCAAAAGACTAATTTAGCTTTGAATTGGAAAAAATGTCACTTCATGGTTAGTTCGGGAATAGTGCTTGGGCACAAAATTTCTTGTGAATGCATGGAGGTGGATAGAGCTAAGATTGTGGCTATTGAAAAATTACCACCACCCTCAAATGTGAAAAGGATAAAAAGCTTTTTGGGGCATGCCAGTTTTTACCGGAGATTTATAAAGGATTTTTCTAAGATTGCTAAGCCATTATACAACTTGCTTGAGAAGGATGTGACATTTCATTTTGATGATAATTGTTTGGAAGCATTCAAAATCTTGAAGGAGAAATTTGTGAGTGCACCGGTAGTGGTAGCACCCAATTGGGAGGATCTATTTGAAATCATGTGTGATGCTAGTGATTTCACTGTGGGAGCAGTGTTGGGACAAAGGAAGGAAAGGATTTTTCAGGTAATTTATTATGCTAGCAAGACCTTGGATGGAGCTCAACAAAATTACACCACAACGGAGAAAGAGCTTTTGGCAGTGGTTTATGCGGTGGATAAGTTTCAGCCTTACATTGTGGGTTCCAAAGTTGTGATTCACATCGATCATGCGGCAATTAGATATTTGTTCATTAAAAAGGATGTCAAACCAAGACTTATAAGGTGGATTCTCTTGCTTTAAGAATTTGATTTGGAGGTCAAGGACAAGAAAGGATGTAAGAACCTTGTGGTCGATCACTTATCTAGATTGGAAAGCCAAGAGCAACCCTTGGAGAGACCAATTCAAGAGCACTTCCCGAATGAAAGTCTTTTCAAGGTGGAGGGTAAGATGGCATGGTATACGGATTATATGAATTATATAGCTTGTGGAGTCTTGCCATCGAACTTGTCTTACTAAGAAAAGAAGAGGTTTCAAGCCAATGCCAAACATTACCTTTGGGATGAACCCTTCCTCTTCCGCCGGTGTGCCGATCAAATCATAAGGAAGTGCATAGCAAACGATGAAGTGAAGGATGTTCTCTACCATTGTCACTCCTCACCATATGGCAGACACTTTGGCGCTTCCAAGGCGACAAGTAAGGTATTGCAAACTGGTTATTATTGGCCAACTTTATTTAAGGATGCATATACTTTTGTGAAAACATGTAATAAATGCCAAAGGTTGGAAACATTTCTAGGAGAGATGAAATGTCATTACAAAATATTCTTGAGATAGAAGTGTTTGATTTATGGGGCATGGATTTTATGGGTCCTTTTCTTCCCTCATTTGGCAATCATTATATTTTGCTTACGGTTGATTATGTTGCTAAGTGGGTGGAAGCCAATGTCACCCCTTCTTGTGATGCTAATGTTGTAAAGGCTCTCCTAGTATTTCCTCTACATTAAATGTCGAGGTAAGTGAATCCCAAGTATTTTCCCTCAAATAAGTAGTATTAAGCAAGGAAAGCAAGCTAGTTGAGGTTAGGTTGAGTTCCAAAGGGTAATTGGCACCTAAGGGGCAAAAAAGGGCAAAATGGTAATTTTGGCCCTAAGTCAGTGGCATGACTGTAATTTTGGTAAAATTAGGTCCATGCAAGTTTTTTTGAGCTAGTTAAGTTAAGACCATAGGTATTTATAGCCAATTGAACCAAAAGCATAAGTTAAGGGTGAAAAATGCACTAAGTAAGAATTGAAGCTATTATGTCTTATAATGGCTTAGGTGACTCAAGGGCAGTGTGTTTGGGTAAGAATAACCTTTCTTTGGGACCAAGGAGTGATAGAAATGGGAGTGTTTAAGTGGCCTAAGTGATGCAAAATAAAGTTTAAGGGCCAAAGTGACAATAGGAAGAAGTTGGGCTAAGTTGTTATAAATGGAGGAGATGACACTATTCATCATCTCCCCCATTAGCCATTCTCGTAGCTCTTCTTTCTCCCTTGCTTTCTACTCCCCAAACCTCCCAAATCACTCAAGTTTTCATGGAATTTGGAGGTCCCAAAGCTATCCTAACGTGCCCTTAGCTCGTTTTTGATGGAATTGGTGCATTTGGAGTTCTTTTTGCAAGTTTTTGGTTCAAACCCAAAGGTAAACGTATTTGATCCTTATGGGTTAGTTTTAAGGTTGTTAAATGGTTAGAAATGGTCTTAACTTCGTGCTCTTGGTGTCCAATTTGATTGATTTCAAGCTTGGAACTCAAGGGAACTCATTGGAGCTTGGGGGAGCTTATAGCTTGTTCTTGCTTTCAAGATGGTTTGAGGTAAGGGATTTAAGTTAATTAAGCTCAAATAATGCATAGACATGTAGTATTTTGTATGGGAATGAAGTAGAAACAAGACCCATGTGATTTGAGTTTGGGATGAGAAAGTTTGAGCAGTTTTCGTGCGAGGTCGCACGCTGTCGCGCAATGCTGGGAAGCGTTGGCGACGCGTCGCCAATAGCGACGCCATATTGGCGACGCGTCGCCGGTGGCGACACGAGTTGGCGACGCGTCGCCGAGAAGTGCGAAAACTCTTCGAGTACTGATGCCTTTGGCGACGCCGCCAAGGCATTTTGCCCCTAAGCTCTGGGCATCCTAAGTGTGTCTCAAACTCTCGGTTTTCATCCCTAGGCTAATTTAAGATGTTCCATAATCTTAATTAGGTCTAGAACTCATTCCTAAGTTGGGAATTATGCATTATTTAGGTAGTAGCTAAGTGGTGTGGTTAAGGAAAGGGTGAGTAATGGTGGCTAAGGAAGTTAAAGTGCTTCAGTTTCCAAGTGAGCACTAAGGGAATCAAGTCGGGTTTCAGACCCTTTGTTGGCCGAGCGGAATGTGATAAACCGTTGGTCAATAAAAAGGAAACCTAAGAGAATCCCAACCAAACTTTGTGGTTTGGTAAGTAAGCCACTAAGGGGCCCTAAACTAAGCCCAAAAAGCTTGGTAAGTTGAACCACATAAGGTAGCTACCCTGCACAATAAGTTAAGGGAAGAGACGGGTAAGGAGTGAGTAAGTGGAAACTTATTCTAAGTAGCTCATCAAGGCGGGTAAGGTTGAGTAAGTGATGTCTTACTCTAAGGTGCCCGTAAGAGGACTTCAAGGGGTTAGTAGTTAAGTGCTAGCATAGGATACGAGGGCCAGTATCCAAGTACCCCAGTCGTAAGAGCTCACGACAAGTCCAGCACCTACGGGTGTAAGAAAGTCCTAAGTGCATTTGCATATGCATAACTCATTCATCCATTCATCCATCCATCACTTGCACTGTTTTTGTTTATTTCTTGCTTCTGGTTGCACTGTTGACTGCTTGTTTGGTTTTGGATGCTATTTATTTATACATAATTGTGGTGCTTTGTATGCTTGCATATCTTTCTTCCTGCAGGTACTAAATCCCTTACTGAGTACTTTAGAGTACTCACCCCTTAAGTGTTGTGCAGGTTTAAGCGAAATGTTTGGGCTTAACAGTTGGTAAGGGGCAGCTGTTAAAGCTAAGTTTTATCGGTTTAAAAGGTATTCTCTAAATAGAATACTCCATGTTTCCAAGTTGCTTATGAAATAAGCTAGTACTGACCCAAGTGTTTGCCTTACAGTTTGAGGCTAAGTGAGCACAAGGAAAGTGTGGCTCGTCACTTAAAGCTAGCTTGCTTGGGTGAAGAGCTAAGGATGGATCTTAGTACCTTAGTAGTTGTGATATGCTTCTTTTATATTTATGGTAATTTCATACATAGATTGTCTCTACTAGTGACCATTGGTGTGTATAACACTAGAGTTACATTTGGGTGCATATAGGTTTGAGCTGTATGCACACAGTTGTTACTTGTAGTTAAAGCAACTAAAGTTTTTATGTCTTGGCTTGTTTCGATTATGTTTTATAAACTGGCGCCACAGTTTTCTTTATGGTTTAATTTACTGTTATCGCATAGCCAGGACAATGCATGCATATTACCTATGCAGGGTAGGCTAAGTAACTAGTTGCACGTAATAATTTAAGATTACTTCACGAGTAATAACTAGCCAATTGTAACTAAAGTGGGATCACAGCTCCCAAAGAGCCTACCAGTGTTGGTAATTCAGGGCACTGGGGCCTTGTTCCGCCACAAATGTGGTTGTCAAATTCCTTCAAAGGAATATCTTTGCAAGGTTTGGAACATCTAGAGCAATTATCTCCTATGAGGGATCACACTTCATCAACAAGACTTTGGCTCAAGCTCTAGTGAAGTATGGTGTGTAGCATAAAGTTCACTTCCTTATCACCCACAAATGAATTGTCAAGCCAAAATTTCAAACTGGGAAATCAAGAAGATATTAGAAAAGACGATGGGCATCAATCGGAAAGATTAGTCACAAAAATTGAGTAATGCACTTTGGGCATATAGGATGGCTTTTAAGACACCCATTGGAATGTCCCCATACCGACTTGTGTTTAGGAAAGCTTGCCACTTATCGGTGGACTTAGAGCACAAGTCATATTGAGCGGTAAAGAAGATGAATTTTGAATTAAAGAGTGCCCAAGAAAAAAGAGCTATCTAATTGGATGAGTTGGATGAAATTTGCCTTGAACATTATGAGAATGCAAGGATTTACAAGGAGCGAATGAAGCTGCAGCATGATAAGATGCTTGTGAAAAAGGAGTTCCAACCAGGTCAAAAAGTGCTACTTTTCAATTCAAGGTTGAGGCTTTTCCCGGGAAAGTTAAAGTCCAAGTGGCCAGGTCCTTTCGAGGTGGTTAAAGTGCAACCATATGGAGCGGGGGAGCTTAAAGATCAAGATGGATCTATTTTTCAAGTCAATGGACAACAAGTGAAGGCTTATTATGGTGACAAACTTAGACACATTGGCCAAGTGATTTTGGCCAAACCCAACCCTTGAAAGAGCTTGTTAAAGGCGCCTAGCTAGAGGCGTAAAACCAAGCGCTAGTCGGGAGGCAACCCAATTTCCATTGCTTGTCTTTTCATTTTCATGAGTTAGATTATGTTTCCTTTGTGGTTTTGTGTTTATTTGGTGGTTTACTGTGTTGTTGTAGGTTTGGAAGAGCCATTGGAAGGAAAGTGAGGAGGATGGACAACACTTTCTCAACTTAGAGAGGTGCAATGCTTTGATTGTTTAAGTGGTAAGTGAGCAAATATAGAAACTTAGGGGTTAAATTGCAAGGATTTTGAAAATTGAAGGGGCAACGCGTCGCCAGAATTTTGCAATAATTGGTGATGTGTCACCAATTGTGCAAAAGTTCACAAAACGTTCATAGCGTTGGCAACACATCGCCAAGCCTGAAACTGCCGTTTTTAACTACTTCACTTTCACCCTTCTTCACCTTTTAACTTGCTCCTCTAACAAAAACCTCTGAACTTTCAAACCCTAGCCCTTCCATAAGCCTCACGGTTCGATTTTCTTGTTGGTTCTTCTTATCAGGATCTGAAGGAAGTAAGTTTTCTTCATCTTCATCCTCTTTTCTTCTTCTTTGTCATGCATTTTGGGGGCGAATGGTGCATGCTTGTAGGGGTTCTGAAAATTGATTGATTATGCTTGAGTTTCGTGGATTCCTTGCTTGATTTTGAACTACATTGGATATATTTATGTATTTGGAGTGTTTTGTGCAATGGATTGTGGATTTGGATTGGAAATCGTAGTTAGAATTTTTCCCATAAAGAGGGCTACGAATTTTCATGGTAAATTCTTGATTATGCTTGTTCTTGATGTTTGATTGATTCTAAACTTGGTATCTACTTGAAATAAGAGTGGGTCAACCTTGAATTGCTACCAAGTTACTCTAGGGTGATTGAATTTTAAGTTTGTGTGTTTCCGGAAAAGTGTAACTCAACTTCCTCCATAGGTACTTTGCACAACAATGTAGCTTCATGTGTTTCTAGTTTACCTTAATTCTTTGTGTAAGCTACATCTAGGTGTTTGCATAGTGCAAGTTTAAGCCATTAGTTTACACCTGGAAGCATCTTTTCATATGTACCAAGAGCAAGATTTATGTATGGACTTTGATGGGGATCCCCTTGCTAGCATGTTCATAAGCATACAACTAGTGGCCTTAACTTTGTATTTCTTGATGATTTGCTCAATGGGCAGGTGTGTGTTGCATAGTTGTCTAATCCTAACATGCTTCGCCCTCACAATACTTGGAACAATTTCCTAGAATACCTAGTATGAACTTGAAGTAAGATTTGAAATGCCTCATTTATGCATGAGCTTTTCTTGTGTAGTTTATCAAGTTGAAGTTGTGAGTAGTGGTTGTGAAGGTTAATTCATTGTCCCTTAAATTTTCATGTGAAAGAAGTTGAATTGAATTTTGTGGTTTTGTAGGAAACATGCCTCACAAGTCAGTGCCAGTTCATTCTTTGAAAGAGAAGGGGAGAGGAAAAAGGATTCGTGAGGAGGAGCCTCAATAACATCCATATGATAAGTTCCGCTTTGTTTTGTCCCGGGTGAACAATTACTTTGAAGGGTTCTCAAATCGCAAGTTCACACCGGAATGGGGCTTCGATTTCTTGAAAAAAGAAAATAAGGGGATACTGAGAGTGGTGGAGAGGCGAGGATGGCAGCACTAGGTTGCTTATCCTCAGGCTGTGATACCAAAGATCTTAATCATGGAGTTCTATGCTAACTTGATGGGAGCATACTACTTGAATCACCGGGCAAAGTCTGGTTTGTAAGGAAATGCAGCATGCACTATGATGACACAACCATCAACAACCTGCTCTAGATTAACCCTTTGATTGGAGGATCAGTGAAGAAGGCCTCTCTAGAGCAGATGGCTTAGTTGGTATGTGGGCACCCAATCAATTGGACATTGAGCCGGGACCAGTCACGCGGGAAACTTTATTTTAGCTCTGCAGCCCTCCTACCCGATATGAAGGCCTGGAACTATTTCATCTCTTCTCGGCTTGTCCCAACTACTCATGTAAGGGAGGTTACCTCGAATCACTTGGAGATCTTATACTGCATTGCTTGTGATATTCAGATAGATGTCAGCCGGCTCATCTACAAGCATATTCTTCGGGCCGCAAAGTCAGGGAACTTGCCCTTCCCTTAGCTAGTCATTAGCTTACTATTGAAGGCAGGTGTTGACATGGAGGACCCCTCAAAGATATCTTTTGTCATTAGGCCAATTTCAGTTAGCGTGGCTTCGGAGGGCATCCAGAAGATAGTGTCAAAGGAAGAGGAGGAAGACACCACTCAAGACCAAGAACAAATGGGAGAAGAAGAAGATGAGGAGCAGTTTCAGGAGCACTTTTAGGGAGGTGACGAGTTAGGGGGGCTTTTGAGCAACTGGTTGACCCAGCTACCGCTACCCTGGCATCACTGGCCGTAGTACTCAACAAGATGTACATTATGATGAGAGAGCAGCATGAAGAGTTAGTAGCCCGATTCGAATCAGCCGGTGGCTCCTTCACCTCTTTTGCTAAGAAGATGTGCGAGGGCATCTCACTCCTTGCCAGCAACCAGGAGTCTCTTCCTGGCCAAGTCCGCTGGGGCCACCAGCAACAGCAGCAGAACCTTCCGCAAGAATACCTCCCTTTCCAACCCATCCTGCCACACTTCCACCCCTTGGCATACCAGTGGTACATGTCGTACCCCTCAAGCTATCCACCTCCATTTTACCCACACTTCAGCCTTCCCCGCGACCCGTCTAAAGGTCATTCTACCTTTTCTCTGGCTGGTGGCTCTTCCAGCCAAGATGACATAGGTGAGGATTAGTAGGGGCGGGAACACTAACCCCCAGGTATGATTCTTGAACAAATACTTTCCATTGAGGACAATGCTATGTTTAAGTTTGGGGGAGTTTTTGTTTAACTATCATACTTGATATTCCTTGTTTGTGTTATTGTTTTTGTTTTTAGACTAAGTTGTGTTTCTGAGTTTTAGGTTAATTGTGGTTGTTTCATTTAAGGTGCATGTTTCTTGCATGTTTTTCTTTTATTTAATCTTGATAGGTTGCATGTAGGAGCATATAGGTTGATTTCCTTTTGTCATTTCTTATTTTTTGTTTTTAGGACCCAATGAAAACCATTGTTGCATATGGATGGATGTGGTTGCTAGTTTTACTCTCTTGAAGCTTTGATGAATTTGGAAAGTTAGTTTTGACACTTTTGGTGGAATTTTGATGGTGTGATGTGTTGAGCTTGGGAGTTGTGCTATGAATTTGTTTTCTTTTGAGATTCTTGCACTATGTTCTGATCTAGAACTTGCTTAAGGACTTAGCAAACCCATAGTAGTTGTATGAAGCGTGAAGCTTGTTTGGTTCCATAGGAGGAACCTTTCCACCAAATGGGCAATCTCCATCATGCTTTCTTGTAGTGAGTCCCTTTGTGCTTAATTGATTATCTTTTGTTTGTTTCACAAATACTTTGAACGTTCATTCTTTTTATACCCTTGCCCTTAGTTGAGGTGGAAAATGTAAATCTCAGGCTTAGAAGAGAATGCATTAAGTTGAATAAAGTGGGAAATAATAGCAAGTTTAGGGGTTTATAAAAAAAAAAAAAAAAGAAAAGAGAGAGTATACTACTCCGCTATTGCATAGTATCGAAGTAGGTTGGGGTCTTCTCCTAAGGCAAGAGTCAATCACAGCTCAAAAAGATGCTTGAGACATGAGTATGATTTGAAAAAAAATATATAATAATACATCACCTTGGATTGTATTAAGTTAGTAGCTTGGGTATCGGCAAAGCTCCTGTTTGTACACTAGCCAAACGGCGAAATACATGAAAAGGAAATAGTAGTTGGTTAAGAAGTGTAATAGGTTGGCGAATTGTGGATTGATGTTTGTTCAATTTGATCGTTTCTTTTAAGCCCTTGATTTAGTCTTCTCTACCTCACTAGCTCCATTCAGAAAGCTGTCATCCAACTCCTCCTCCTTTCTTAGCCCAAACTTATTATGACCTTTCGAAAGACCATTTGAGCTTTAAGTGTTGTACAACTTACCATAAAAGAATATGGTAGGAGATGTTGGATCCTCTTGCAAGCCTATGGAAAGGAACCTAATGCAAGTTCCAAGTTAGATGGCACAACTCTTTTACCGGGAATCAAGCTTAAGTGTTTGGAGTCACACCCTCAAGGGCTCCACCTTAAGTAGCAAATTTTTTTTCCCTTAGTCACCATTTCTTCTTTTGAAGTTGAACTAGTGAATCATTAAAATTCATATGTGGCAATCAGTTGACATTGTAGTTTCTATGTTTTGTTACATTTAGTTTCTCTAGGATAGGTCGCTAGGGACTAGCTTAGGTTTAAGTTTGGGGGAGTTTGTTACGTGCATAAATCTACGGTCAAAGTTGTTGACTTTTCGGCAACTTTGACCGACAATTTCTTGCATCTCTTCCTGTTTTTCTTAGTTTTTCTTGTTTTATTGGGCTTTCTACAGGTTGGGTGGTGTTAAGGACATTGCGGTTCGGAGCGGGATCGAGTGAGATGGATTTTGGATGGCGGAAGCGGTCAAAACTAGAATGGACGTTGGTGACGTGTCGCCAATGTTATGAATATTCTGTGACATTTTCTCATTTTGGCGACGCGTTGCCGGTGCTTGCTCTATTTCACTGAAAACTCAAAATTTTGATGGTCCCCCACACTCCCCACCTGGTCACCTAGCCTTGGAGAGGGATTCTTATCCCTTTAGGGTTTTAGGAAGAGGAATGGAAGGGAAAAAGCACTAGGGTATAAATAGAAAAGAGAAAGGAAGAGCACAAGAGGATGACCTACCTTACCACTTTCTTCTATCATCACTTTTGGAGGTTTTCCACCATTAAAAGAGGTGTTGAAGCTTGAAGAAGGTGTCATAAATCCAGAAGGCTTAGGCTTCTAAGGGTTTTTCTGGGTTCCCTATTTTCCCTCTTTCTATTTGTTGGATGTTTATGGATACATTTGTTATGGGATTGTTGATGATACATATTATGGATTGTGATTATGGATGACATTTCCTAACTTGCTATTCAATGAATTTTTGTTCTGATTATGGATGTGTTTCATCTTGTGTTGCCCTTTACTTGTGCTTAATATTGAGTGATGGTAGGCCACTATACATAATGATCTAATTCAGCTAGTCCTTGAGAGAGGATTAATAGGTGAGTAAAGAGAAGTAGGGGGCATAGTGGCAATCCAGATTAGAGGTAATCTAGGTAGTCATTAGGTATTTAAAAGAGGTTTAAATCTTAACCCACCTTAGATTAAAATTAGAGCTTGAGTAATGCCTAATTTAATTGAGGGTGAGAAAGGACTCAACTTGAGAAATGAGTTTTTGAAGTTAGATTCTCATTACCACAAAAGGGAAACCAATCTAGGGGTTAAGGTTACTTGGGTAGCAATGGGAGGGGGTGGAGTCCTAGGGGGATAGTTTCCTTATTTCTAGCCCATTTTACAAGTTTCATTTAGCACCTAGTGAACTCATCTAGTTTAACTCCTTCAAGTGCCTCACTAGGAGCAATTACCTTCTTTTGTTTTAATTCCTTCCCGTTTTCAATTAAGTAGCTTGAGTAATTTGATTCTCGATTCTTGGTAAAAACACCAATTTCCATTGGGATGATACCCATACTTACTTTAAAGTACACAACAACTCTGTGCGCTTATGGGTAATTAAGGGCTATAAATTGAAAAACTCTTGAATTTACAACACATATGCCCCTACTTTGCACTCATTGTTTGTCCATAGTCAAATGGGCAAGTAGAAGTCACCAATCGTACCCATCAAAGAAAAGTTAAAGAAAAGTCTTTATGATACCAAAGGAAAGTGGGCAAAAAAGTTGTAAAGCATTTTCTGGGAATATTGCATGGCCCCTCAAAGGCCAACAAGGGAAATTCCCATTGCACTAATTTATAGGAGGGAAACACACTTCTTAATTAAGGTGGCTTAACCAACATTCCATGTCCAAATATTCAATGCCAAAGCCAATGATGAAGGTTTGAAGGCCAAACTAAACCTCATCAACAAACTCAGGGAAGATGCTAGGATTTGAATGAATGCCTTCAAATAAAGAGTGGCCTAACTTCAGGAAGCCAAGGGTAAGACAGATTAAGTTAGACTATGAGGGATTGTCCTTGGAAAGTTAGAGTTAATAGGAAGAAATCCATACCATTGAGCATTAAGATCCAATTAGGATAGCCCATACATTGTAAAATGGAAGCAAAGGGAAGGTATTTATGAATTATTAGATTTTATGGTAAAGTGTTCCTTGTGAAATATTACTCAAACAACCTACACTCAGATAACCTACAAGCTTTTTACTTAAAAAGGCTAAAAGCTAGAAACAATCAAAGGCCCTAAATGAGGCCAGAGCAAACAAGCCCAAAATGGCCCCACAAAAAGCTAAGTTAAACCTCCAAAATGAACACAACAAACCCTTACGAAGCTTAAGGGGCCTAAAGGTTTAAGTTAGAAAACAAAGTTTGACAATTGGCCTAAAAATGTTTAAACTATAAACCTAAGGATAAATAGTCCTACAAGTTCGAGTCTAACCATGGCTTAGGGCACAGAGGCAAAAGTGAAAAGAGCAAAGTGACCCCAAAGCCATTCAAATAGATGATCATAGAAGGAGTCAACATATAAAAATGAGTCGAATAAAAGGGAATCAATAAACAAAAAAAGTCAACAAATAAGTAAGTAAAAAGATACTCCATGAATATTCATTCTCAGTGATTTAAAAAAAAAAACCATAAGTGATATCAAAAGAAAAAAGTACAAAAAAGGATATGAAGCCTAGAACCTGTCATTCCAATACTGATCTTTGTTGTCAAAATTGGTAACAACCTTAATAAATGGAGGGGGTACTCCAAGTTTGCCCTTTCTATTCCAAGCATCGAAGTTGTCTTTTGGGGCTTCGTTAGCACAAAAGAAGGAGAGATCAAGCTTGGTGTACTTCTTTTTGATTTGGTATCGATAGGCTAAAAAGTCATTGAAATACTCAACAATAGCTTGCCTTTCAAGTGCTCCCTCTAACCTTCAATTGGCAATATTAAGCTCTTTGTCTCACCTGTTGGCCTTCCAACAAATCCCTTAAAGCTCTTTTGCATATGTGATTTTCAGGTGTTGCACTACCTAGTTGATTTTTTAGGCTCGATAAACAAGAAAGACCTCAATTGGCCTAAACCCCTACAGCTCAGACTGGAAGCCCCAACTCCAAATCCAACAGCTTTTTATCGATGGCCCTTAGTGGTCCTGTAAGGGACCTATGCTCTTCATCGGCAGTAGCCTCTTTCTGTGCATAATTCTAGGTAGCATTAATAAGATCTGTAAGCTTATTTTGTTCCTGCTTGAGCTTGTCTCTATCTTCCAGCTACTAAGGTCCCTCCCAGTCACCTTGTCAGAGGGAGGTTTTTTCTCCTAAGAAGGTTCTGCTCCAAGCCTGTCTTCTATAGGCCAGCCCCTTTATCTGGGTGGAAATATTTTAGAGCTAACCTTCAAAAAGGATGAGTTTTTCTCATAAGAGAGAAGGTAAAGATAGCATCCTAGAGACACCAAATAATCTAAACAACACCAAAATGTAAGCCAAAAAATGATAATGAAAAGAAGCTTCATCTGAAGGAGGTTGGAGGCCACTGACATTAGTGTCAGCTCATCTCTATGGTATCGGATGGCCAGGTGATGGCAATCCTATGAAAGATAAAGCCCTCCAAGACCTAATGTTGGAAGTTCCATTTATCTTCCAAAATTGACTCATCTCAGCTAATGACCCATTGAGGGTCGAAACGAGGCTTCGGGAAATGCCTTTCTCCTTTGTTATTTGTTCTTTCCCGATTGTCCATTTGGGAAAGATAACCTCTAGCTAAAAATGGGGTCATGTTCCCCCAAGGAAGTAGGAGAATGTAGAGAAGACTTAGAAGATCTTTTTCGTACTACTCCTTGCTCGGAAGGAACAACCCTCATGGATGACAAGGTTGCCATAACAACGGCAACTGTGGGCATGGAGGCCTTCAAATGAATAAACACTATTGGAATAGAAGGAGGAAAGGGAGGACCACCGAAAAAGGGACAAGGTCAAAGGGGTCTTTCCCTTTTGGCTTCTTATAGGGAGTAACTTCATATAAGGGAAAAATAGACAATGTAAAAAATGTGCTACATAGAAAGTGAAAAAATTCCCTTAAAGGGTTAAAAAGTGCTTAACATCATATCTCTCATTCATGGCCTTGACCATGCATAGTTCAAGGGTGGTATCCCAGATAGTGTTCTTGGACTAAGAAAGCACAGTTTTAGGTTAACCTTTGACCTCAATGACTTCCAAGGTCAAAGATAGAGGCAACGAGACCTCTATTGGAGCCCCTATTGGCAATAGTAGGATGTGTTGAGGCACAAATCGAAGCCTTCTTCTATCAGTAATTCCATGAACCAAGTTCTTCCTCTTGTTCAAAAGCTCTCTAGTAGAAGTTGAATTGATTGAAGAAGTTGATAGTATCCAAGAATGAAGCACACTTGGTTAAGGCAGTGTTTGGTAAAAAAGGCATCATCAGAAACAAGGTTGAAGGAGCAAGATGGCGAGGACATGAGAAGATTCCATGATGCAATAAAAAGAGAAAATAGAGTGGCATAATGCCAATAACTTATAAGCACAATCTGTCCAGTGGATCCCTTATGGAGTTTTCAGCATCGTCAATGTAGCAATGTTCGTGGAGGTGTTTAGATTAAATAGTGGACTTGGTAGTTGAGGGGCCAGTCGGGGTTTGATTATTACTAGCATTTTAGTTTTTACTGCCAAGAAATGCTCAGTCTTTGGTGATTTATGCTCTTTATAAACAGATGATGCAGTTCAGGAGTGGTTGCATAGGCAGTAATGTCAATGTTGCCCTAGGATTGGTCAGGGTTGACTAGGACTATCTAATGAGAATGATGGTTCTTATGTTTTATTTTTCTAGTCAGGGATTGGTATGCATAAGAGCATATAGTTCTAGGATGAATTCTGTAATTTATCATTTCAATTAGTCATGCTACAACCATATTTCACAAAATATTCTTCAAGATAATTTCAAAAACATCAATGAATCTAAACTTCCTAAATAACTCAAATCTGGCACCACCTATCAACTTCAGCCAAATTGAATTGACAAGAGAAAAGTGACCAAATGCCAAAAATTGCTCTGACGGTGATATTGAATTCCCTTCCACCTTGTCGCTCAATCTCATCCTATCCTCTCTATCCATCACCTATCTTGAAGAAGGAGTCGCCCGAGATTAAGGCCCCTCCTTAACAATGGAATCCAAAAACCAAATTACATTGTTTGTGCACAAATGTTCATTCTTTATTCCTTCCTCGATCTTCAAGCTTATTTTCAATTTTCATGTAATCCTCTTCAGATTAATCTCTTCACGTACTTGCTTCTTGCTATCACTTTTATGCTTCTATGATTGTTCCTAAAGCTAGATCCGTACTCAGCTTAAGTCTACATTTACACCAAATCTAAGCAGATTGGCCTTTCTTATGTATGCTTCTATCATCTCTTTGGTGCCTATAATTATGAGCAAATAAGTAAAGCAGGACAAAACACCCAATCTAAATCAATTAGTGAACGAAACCACAATTCTAAGAATATTAAATCTTGCACAGCAATTCTAACAGAGAAATCGTCAATCATATTTGATGGCTCATGAGAGCTTTAGTGTGTTGGTAGAATAAAAATCATTCTCCCTAAACTTGTTGACTTCCTTTACGACTACCACCATGAATTTCATGGATCCAAAGGAGAAAGGGACCTTCAATATCTTTGGTAATGCTTCTGAAAGCTTGCATCGTTGGCAGCTCGATTCTTTCATTAGCGACATTGGTCCTGTCATTAGGGAGAAAGGGA
Source organism: Aquilaria sinensis (assembly GCA_005392925.1). Lineage (NCBI taxonomy): Eukaryota > Viridiplantae > Streptophyta > Magnoliopsida > Malvales > Thymelaeaceae > Aquilaria > Aquilaria sinensis. The sequence goes on from SMDT01000417.1 coordinate 139,811, forward strand.
AGGGGTTCCAATTTTTGTACTTTTTAAATCTTTTTTCCTCCATTTCTACCATTAATAGTACTGAAAATCAATAAATCCATTGGTTATGACATCAATGTAAGAGACTGATTATGGTTTTGCAATTTCGATTGCTAGGAGGGAGATTTTGGTTGCAATTTCACTGATCATGGAATCTGGGTGGAGGTTGATTGTAAAATCAAAGAAGGCAGGTGTCGATATTAAAGATGACGAGATAAACAGAAAAAAAATTTGGTGGAAAAACCCAATTCGGGTTAGAAGATGAGCAAAGACATTCTATAGAAAAAAAAATAAGAAAATTTTGACTTAATTGTGGTGGAAATTGTAAATTTAGAAGTTTAAGGTTTAAAATCATTGATTGGAAAACTTTAAGGACTACAATTGTCATTTAACATTTATTTTAATGTTAATTAATTCCACATCAACATTTTTTGTTAGATTTAATACTGGAATTAGCGGAAAAAACCTAATTGGGTCACAAAAAAAAGGTAGGATATTTCAATACAACAAATTTACGGTACAGTATCATTTTGAGGCACAAAAATAAGCTAAAAGACCCGAGTGGAATTTGCTCTTGTGGTAAAACATAGAAAATAAAATATCTTCAATTAGTGTAGAATTTCCTACAAACTAGTGGTGTATGACATAATTGCTTAAATATAAAATACTTAAATAATGTAAAAGTACAAATTGAGCGCCAAACTAGTGTTCAAAGATTTGTTTAGCAATCAAAGTTCAAATTTCTACAATTGAGTACAATCCATCTTCCAAAATGTTAACAGTAAAACAATAGCCCTAGTGAGCATACACAAATTCCCCAATGTGGCCATGTTCGGGAGTTGTTCCCAGCTTATTCTAGGTATTGATATTTTAACAACTTTATTCATTCATCACAATATTTTTCAGAAGAATCAAAACAGCACCAAGTTCAAACAGCTAAAAACTCAATCTAAGTCAGAATTCATTGGGTGACAATCTAATTGCATATGCATGGATAATGTAGGCAACGCAATCAAAAGATTTTCCTCGATCTAATTGGATTTCAACCTCAAAATGATGATTTTTCTTCTGTTAGCAAGTTATTGCTGATCTTGGCATTGCAGTTGTTCTGACTATAAAACCGAGTGCACCAACTCATCTTGAATTCTGCTTACGCCAGCCCTAGGCCACTTGTGGCTGCCTGCTGCCTAGGATCGATAGGAATTCATGGAATTCCTAGGTTTTGGTTCACAATTGTTGGTTTCTATACTTGTGGTAAAAACTAATGCACGTGACCTAAGTTTACTAATCTAGATACTAGCATAAAATAATGCAAGAGTTGCTTTGGCATGGAAATTTAAACTTAATGTAAAACATTCAAAACATTGATGGTGCTGCACTTAAAAACAATTATAAAACTAGCCAAAGCCATAAACACATTTTCTACTAGAATTAACCTATGTACATTATTCAATTATGTACATGAACCACAAGCCAAAACACAAAACTAACCAATATTGCTAGAGGCATCTAGTACAATTAAGTACTAAAGCATAACCTACTGAGATGTCCATACTAGGCTAACCACTTGAGCTCTACTTCTCAAGTGCCCAAAGCTTCGACCTCCCCTCGTGCTTCTAGATTAACCACTACGTAAGATTAATCCAACATAGTTAGTATAAAGCATAACCAATAAGCCAAAGAATACAACTAGCAAGTATAAATTATACCTGCTACACAAGCTCAACAACAATGCTTAGGTTGTTGGCCGAACCACCCAAACCTTCACATATAAACTAAGGTGTGAGAATTATATATTCCAGTAAGGGGTCTTCGGGGTACCTGCAAAACAAAACACTAGAAGACAATGGACAACAAATGTCACAAATCTACTGCGAGCTCATAACAACCTGAGGCTTAACATATGCACATATATTTTGGTCCCTTGGTGCCTTTCGTCATCCTAGTCCTCCGACTAGACTTTGTCTCATGCCTTGCAAGTTATTGCCCCTAACTCACTCTAGCAAGCCTTGGCTTGCCAACTATGCTAGGTTGTCACCTAAGCACATAACAACCTCCCATTAAATACTATGTGTAGGAGTAATCCAAGTCTAGATGGCAACGCTAAGTTGGGTGCACTAAGGTCCCACACTAGTGCCTCAGAATCGGGTCCCGATTAGGTCACTAGGAGTTATTAACCATTCACCCTTCCTATGGTAAACCTTGACTAGTACATAAGGGTGTTCATGGCGTGGGTAAATGTGGTTTAGGACCAAACCTAGAACTGCGTCGCATAATGAACGGTTTTGTAGTTTAGAAATAGTAATCGTACCGCTTTGTATATAAATATGGAAAAAAAAACCGCACCATATAAATGCGGTTCAGTTGCAGTTCGGTTGCATTTTTTCAAGTCACAAATCTATCATACTAAATCTAAATAATTGATATAAGCACATAACATAGAAAAAAATAAAAATATAATCTAGTCCATAAAACCAACACACATAAGAAATAAAAATTTCAAATAAGCCAAATTTATCATCCTAAATCCCACACACATAAGAAACCTATTGTTTATTTTCCATCACCAAAACATATAAACAAAAAACTCCTTATTTGTAACATTCTATCATGATAGACCGTCAAAGCAAAAGCTCATTTTTCAAACCTTAATGCCTACACAATAATGCCAAAAACATCATCTAAAACTAAACATAACAACATCAATCTATCATATTTGAATGAGTTAGGAAAACAAAAGTAAAAAAACATGCATCCTTACCTAGAAGAAGAATGCAAGAAGAACATTTCAGTTATCATTGATATTAAAAGGAAAATGGGACTTAGATGGTTTTGTAGAAAACTCTGTAAAAATGCAAAATAAATAATATCAATAAAATGTTCATAAGTATCAATATGGATTGCATCTTCCTTTAAGCATAGGACTTTAATTTTGGGTTTAAGAAATTAGTTCTAAATGATAGAATTATGGATCAAAAGGGAGAGAAAATTAGTCAATTAGGTATATAATTTTAATATATATTGGATTAAACCTCTTCTATCAGGCCGGTGTGGTTTTTATTGGTTATGACATTAAAAAACCATAACCACACCATATAATATTTGATTTTAAGATCTCTAAACCCAGACCAAAACTGAAACCACATAAAATTGCATACTGTCGGTTTGATGTGGATTTGTTTATGCAATTTTGTGGGTTAATCAAGTTCCGTGCACACCTTTACTAGCATAAGGCCCATCTAGTTTGGGCATACTAGGTTCTCGCTCTAGCCCTTTAGACCTGATACCCGGCTAGGTGACTAGGACCTGAGTGTAACATAATCACAGTTTTACCCTTCACATAGCATAAAATTACCAAAACACCCCTGGTGACTCTTAGGTTTCATTTGTGCTCTAAGAACCTTTTTAACCCTTCCTACTTGCTTGAAATGTATAATAAACATTTAGTAAGGGATTTCTTACTTTGTAACCAAGCCTTACCTAATTGTGACCAATCCAACACCTGGAGGGCCATAACATTTTCCTCACCTTGAAAAATTTGATCCTCCAAATTGTATCTCCCCACCTTGAGATAAAACCTAGAATATGGTGCCACATATCCTGACTAATCCTAATAAGGGGTGTCGGCTCCACAATAACCCACTTGGTGTTCACTTACCCAACTTATTAGACTAATGCCCCAGGGCACTCAAGTTGAGCCCTCACTTGTATAGGTATTATAGCCAATGCCATACTTTGTGCTCACACTTAACTACACACCGACAACTGCTCACTATCGTCCCTACCTTAGCCTAACCTTACTCGGTCTTAATCACCTTTTACATCTTCACTTTTGAAGAATATGGTAGTCTTCCACTATCCCCAGCTTATGGATGCTACTGAAGGATCCTTAACAAGTTTAAACCTGTCCCAGCCTTTAAACATGTCCCAGCCTGCCCACCAACCAACAACTTCTTCACACTTCCTCTTATGCTCAAACCTCCTAGCGGCAAGCTAGCTTAAGAAGTTTGAAGCTTGTCAACTAAAACTTACATCTGAAGCTTACTCTAGGTTTAACACCTAACACAATTGTATCAAAAATCCTTAATGTAAGATTAACTTAACAAGTATGAAACTTGTCCACTGACTCTCACACTGATAGTTCTTTACCACAGGTTTGGTACTTGACAACTCCTATCAATCACCAGGCAAAGTGTGTCATGTGTGTACTATGGTCATGCCACATACACTACAAGCACGACAAGGCATACTTCTATCCATGCTCCACTATACTACAGGGCTCTCCTAAATAAATTATCTACATAGAGTTGCAAGTCTTGGCCCACCCTAGAGTACGAGTCTTCAATGCTTCTCTTGGAAATGCCAAAATGCATCAAGCACACTGGTGCACTAGCCAAGTGTACATGCACCACCCGAGCATCGTGATCTTACTGCCTTATTACCTTGGAGTCCCTTACACTTGCATTTCTACCAGAGAAAATTTCCTTAGCACAAGTGCCAGAACCTCTAAGTAGCTAGCAACCCTTGGGCTCTTGTCCATGCCCTTTCAACTTAGGCTTCCTAACATTCAGTGATAAGACTACCGGCATGCTACCTAGCTGAAGGTCTTGATGCTTTAACTACTTCACTTGAAGTATCCTAGGTGCTCAAAACTCATACACTAAGCCCAGTTGCTTCCCTGCACTCGGAGCCTAATATACTATACACACAAGATTAACTCAAGTGTGTCCTCAGTACACATGCTTCTAAGCCACCAATACTTGCTCTATGCCCAAAGCACTCATGAGAACCTTACCTGAGTTACAAGGTACTACCCAATCCTAGGCCGACCTAGGTGTCCTTGGCTTGGTAGGCAACTAGACACCTCACCCTCATTCACTAGGCTCTGACATGCCTCTTGTCCTACTCGACACCTTGACTACCTCATAGGCCTCCCGACCACTAGCACTGTCAAGCCACTCCTCAACAACCATCCATCACTTAACCTATGGTTACAAAGAATCATTTTTATATTCCATAATTAACTACTATACCATGACTACACTATGTCATCCTCGTGTTAAAACGGACGCACTCATGGCTTTTATCACAATAACTTAACTACTTGGTAGGTGAACCAATTTCACCACCACTTCAGTTAACTAGCGGGAGGTGGTTAGCTATGCAAAATCTCTCAGGTGGCTCATCTACGATACTTCCGCTTAATGCACCCATTAGCCCTTAGCCAATTTTGCAAGTCACTAGCCTTCCTTTACAAGGCACTAGGGTTAAGTGAAATGCTCTAACTTCAGGCTTCAAGCTAGCTCAACCAAAATCCTCACCGCCTAAGGTTCCAACCCTTGTCTTCCCTCTACTCCAATGAGCAGGACAGCTACCAAAGTCATCATATTGACACTTGAGCATAACTATACGTATACTAGACTTGGCACTTTTTAGTATTAAGTAGGATACTTAACTATGTGGCAAATTACCTTGTGTTGCGAGTATTCTAAGCTCTCTCTTGAAGTTTTCAAACTAAATTGTTTGAGAATATCTTTTTTTTTTTTTCTTAGGGCTAAAACTTATTCCCCTGTTGTAGCTCTTTCAAACTTACCCTATTCTGCCGCTTTCTTTAAATGCTTCTTTGCCTTTGACCTAGACCCCGTGGAGCCCTTTGTACTTTGACCTTTGCCCCCCAATCTATCATTATAGAGTTTAGTTTAGTGCTTATTACTGGTTGGGGTGGAACCTTTCAACATAAGATTTTAAGACTAAGACTCAGATTAATTAATATATTAGCACACAAAATGTTCATAGTAAATTATTGTAATAAGAAGACTTTTACTTTCTAATATACTGTAAAAGTATAAGAAAGTTTACAGCTAAGTACCCTTGCAACTCATTTTTTAGGTAAAGTAATTAACTATGATTCATACGTCGCTGCCATTTTTTGGGCCAATTCCCCATTCGTACTACCAAAAAATGAGATTCTTGCCGAATCTAAGTTTGTTGTTCCAACCATTACCAAACTAATACCTATTTCATTTAGTACTTTAGGTGCTTCTGTTGTGTATAATGTAAATTCTGTAACGGATCAATTCCAACGAGCCTTTCAAACTAGTACTTTTTGTAATCGACTCTATAGCTTCTTCAGTAAACAATGGTTCTTCGATCAAGTTTTGAAAGACTTTATAGTTAGATCATTTCTGCGTTTCGAATATGAAGTCTCATTTGAAGCTTTAGACAAGGGTGCTATTGAAATATTAGGCCCTTATGGTATCTCATACACATTCCGACGATTGGCCAAGTGAATAAGTCAACTTCAAAGTGGATTTGTTATGCAAAGAGTGTGTTATGACCCGTGGCCACCTGCCTGGTGGGGGCGCCCTGATTTCACTCTTTTTGATTTCAATCTACTTGCGCCTATTGTTTATTGGTCCAATGGCCTCACCGCTGGCTATCCTTCTATGAAAATGTTGGGCAAATGATGGGTAATTACCCATATTCAGTACGAGCAGTAAAAAAGGATTGTTTTTTAATCTCATTATGACTTGGGCATTCGGAAGAGATACTTTCTTAACTAGAATAGTAGAATGGAAGGTACTACAATAAATAAAGAGAAACTCTTTGAAAAAAGAATTTTGCGAAGACTGACGTTCAGAAAGGTTATCGAGATTCTCAATCGCTTTTTTGAGTGGGGAGGAATAGTGCAGGACCGGCTCCGTCCCTCTGTGATGGGCTCAAGCTTTCTAAATAGATGAGGACTGATCTTCTCTTTTCTATTAAGCCAGCGGCTAAGCTGGTTGTTTAATACGTGACATAGGATAAAGAAATAGGAGTTTTTGAGCGAAAGGGGGGCTAGTCACGGCCGGGAAAATTAGGAAGAAAAGAAGATTCAAATACTAGGACTGTTGCAATTGGTTCTCAATTAAAAGGAAGAATGCACATAAAGGCCAACAGAAGCAACGTTTCTTAACACGTTTTTCAAGTGCTTAGCTTTTCTGCTAGCGGTGGGGGCAAGGCCATGAAGTCAGAAAAGTTGTAAGGCTTTTGTTGCGACATGCTATGTTTTCTCCCCCATTGCTAGTAGGTTGATAGGTCTCATGCCCGACACACATGTTTTGGCCTTGTGTGTCCATAACTCAAAATATGTGACCAAATGATGTATAAACGCCCCCGACAGACTCAAATACAAAAGTCGTGTCTTACTTTGATTCAAAAGGAAGGCAAACACAAGCAAACGGCTTTCTATCATAGTCACCTAAAGCTCTTTGGAATAAATTTCATCATAAGAAAAGCTCTTTAGGGGGCTCTCCTATAATCGCTTTCAGGCAATTACATTCTATTCAGATAGAAAATTACACCATGAATGGTGGTACAAAAGATATAGTAAAAGCCATAGCTTGACTACAAGTGAGAGGAAAGACACAACTCCTATTATGCTAATAGTTACCCACGTAAGAAAGAACTATGCTAGGCTACGCCATCAAAGACTAGAATGATCCTCCACTTGCTAGTCAGGAAATATCACCGCTCTGTGTGCTTCTTTAACTCGAAAGCTTGACGATCAAAGCCAAAGAAAAAAGCCTTAGTAAAGGGCTTTTCCCTTACTAGTCAAGTGGTAAGGTAGGGCGCTCTTCGATGAAGAAAATAGATTGGTCATAGTGAACTCCTCCTCATGGGCCTTCCTCAACTCTACCTTTATAGGTCAAGGCAAAGCCACTTCTTCATTACCATCATTAAGTTACTTCTGACACATGACTCAACTTTCCACTAACTTACTGGCATTAGAGCAATAAGTGTTAACCTCACTTGCTCGATCCATTTGGGACTTTGTTCCTCTTACTTGCTTAGCTAGCCTTACTAGCCAAGCTTTCTTTTTTCCTTGGCTATCTTGGTGGCCTTCGACCCTACTTAACCTTGGGATGATGACCACAAGTCACTGGGCAATCCTTTGGTCCAAGCAAATCATTCTATTACTAAGGTTCTTATACTACCTCATAGTAGTTAAATCAAACCCTTAGCAACATTTCACTTCCCACTGGCTCTACATTAGGGTATATAATTAACAAATGAATAGGTCTATCCATCCGTTCTACCCTCTGAATGAGTTCCCTTCTCCTCGCTTTCTTCCATGGCTTCTTCCTACAAATAATTGTTAGAGTTAAAATTAAAACTTACTAACTTACCTTATCGGCATCTAACTGAACAACTTTACTATTTGGCTACTCTAGGCAACTTATCCATATAACTTAGCCAGCTATTGTTTCAACTTAGGCCAATCAAGTTAACCGAAGAAAGGGATTCAACTTATTGGACCCTTTTTATGCAATCAAATCTAAGGCCTTTAGGCCTTCACTTCTGGTTCCACAACATGCAAGTAGGTCTTAAGAAACTGCTGCCTCAGAACCAAAGTAACAACTATGCCAGTAAATTGATGCCAAAATTTCCAAAAGAAATACCAAACTACTAGTGAAAGGTTGAAGCCTTACCTCACACTAGCTACTTCCTGCCACTTACAAGGCCTACAGGAACAAGTTTTAGTTCTTTCCCATCACAACTGCCCATGAGTTCACCATGTCTACCTGTCAAGCACAACACTACAGTACATAATTTATTGGTTAGTAATAATTGTGTTCTAGCACAAGGGTCCACTATTATCTCAGTTACCTATGCCTCTGGACAAGCATGACTCTTGTACCAACTGTGGTAGCCATAGGCCGCCTGTGGCTGCCTACTGCCCAAGATCACTAGGAATTCACAGAATTCCCAGGTTTTGGTTCACAATTGTTGGTTTCTATGATTGTGGTAAAAACTAATGCACGTGACCTTAGTTTACTAACCTAGAAATTAGCATAAAATAATGCATGAGTAGCTTTGGCATGGAAATTTAAACATAAAGTAAAACATTCAAAACATTGGTGATACCACACTTAAAAAAATTATAAAACTAGCCAAAGCTGTAAACATATTTTCCACAAGCATTAACCCTATGTACATTATTCAATTATGTACATGAACCAAAAACCAAAATACAAAACTAACCAATGTTACTAAAGGCATCAAGTACAATTAAGTACTTAAGCATAACCTACTTAGATGTCTATACTAGGCTAACCACCTAAGCTCTATTTCTCAAGTGCCCAAAGCCTCGACCTCCCTTGTGCTTCTAGATCAACCACTATGTAAGGTTAATCCAACATAGTTAGTATAAAGCATAACCAATAAACCAGAGAATACAACTAGCAAGTATAAATTATACTAGCTATACTAGCTCGACAACCATGCTCAAGTTGTTGGCTGAACCACCCAAACTTGCACATATAAACTAAGGGGTGAGAATCATATATTCCTAGTAAGAGGTTTTCGGGGTACCTGGAAAACAAAACCCTAGAGGACAATGGATAATAAATGTCACAAATCTACTGTGAGCTCATAACAGTCTGAGGCCTAACATATGCGCATATATTTAGGTCCCTTGGGGCTTTTCCTCATCTTAGTCCTCCTACGAGACTTTGTATCATGCCTAGTGAGTTCTAACCCCTAACTCACTCTAGCAAGCTTTGGCTTACCAACTATACTAGGTTGTCACCTAAGCACATAACAACTTCCCCTTGAATACTATGTACATGAGTAATCCAAGTCTACTTGGCAAAGCCAAGTTGGGTGCACTAAGGTCCCACACTAGTGCTTTAGGATCGGGTCCCGACTAGGTCACTAAGAGTCACTAACCTTACACTCTTCTTATGGTGAAACCTGACTAGCACATGGCCAATCTAGTTTTGGCGTACTAGGTTCCCTCTCTAGCCCTTTAGACCTGAGACCTGGCTAGGTGACTAGGCATGCTAAACCTCTGCCACTAAGTGTACTAGGCTTCCACTTTATTCCCTCAAGCCTAGAACCTGACTAGGTGACCAAGTGTTACTAAGCCTTCACCGTCCTAGGTGAACCTTGAATGATACTAGGCTTGGCACTTACTACACCTCAATGAGTTGGCCATTACTAGGAATCATGCTTGCTCTAAGTTCTTCTTATGTTTTCTAGCACATACCAAGGACCTGAATGCACTAAGGTAGCCTAACTACCTTGTGTCTCTAAGGCCCCTCAAAGTACTTCAGTAACTTAGCTTGAGTTCTAAGTTACTTACTTACGTAGAGCTCATAGTGTTTTCCTTGATTTCCTAGGGTAGCTTGCACAAACTTAGGTGTCAAAAAACTTTCCAAGCCATGCCAAGCACCCACATTATCCAGTCTAGGCTTCCCATGGGCCCTAGGGCTCACATTGTACCTAAATGTGCTTATGTGCCCCTATTAGCCTCATAGTGCCTTCCTTCACCTTTAGGTGTTTTCATTAAATTTTTGTAGTTCTTGTAGCTCTTGAACCAATCTAGGGTCAATGAAATACTAACCCAAGTCATGTTTCTAAACTACAGCAAGTTGTGCCATAAGTTGGCCACATCAACCATGCCTTAGTGCACATGCACCACTCTGAGTTAACTAGGCCATGATTCTAGTTCACCAATGCTAGTTACTCACTATTAATGCATTAAACCTACCATGGGAGGAGGGTGATCTTTCTCTTGGCCTTACCAAGACCCTAGAAATGCTCAAGGATACATAGGATACACTTAGGAGGTCTAAAACAATCCTCCTACCATGGGCCAACTGGATGCCGCAACCTCAAGCCTTGAGGATGTGTCTCTAGCACCTTTTGGAACTCTTTTTAGCTTTGGAGACCCAATGCTGTGTTCCTTGGTCCTGGGGATGCATTTCTAGGTTCCAGGGGCCTTGCACTGTTCAGTGCCACATCCTTGGGTCTTAAGGATGTGCCTTTGGGCTCCCCTAAACCTTTGAGACTTTAGGGTAGCCAATACTGCGTCCTTGATTTCTAAGGACATGTCCTTGGGCTCCTCAAAAGCTTTAAGGACGTAGCTCTAGGCCCTGGGGATGAATCTTTGACTGTAGAGCTTTTTTTCATTTTCTTGAATACATAGCCCTTTTCTTGAACAAATCCATTTCAAACTCACCCAAAACATACTCCCAAGGCTAGAATCAACTTAAATGCATTAACATAACAAGGGAAACACAAAATCCCCTTACCTTAAACACAATTATGAAAGAATCAAGCAAGCAAATCCACATAAGCTTTAAAGGAGCCACTAAGGGTTTCCTAGGTTCCTAGCAAGTTTCCTTTACAAATGGGCACCAAGGAAGCTAAATCAAGACCATTTATAAGCTTATAAACAACTTAGAACCAAGGAAAATTTGTGGGTTTTCATTTACCTAGAGTTCTTGCCCTAAAACTCCTTAGAAACTTCAAATTGCACCTCCAATGAGTTCTTTCTAGCTTGGGCTTTGATATACTTGCTTGAAGGCTCTTGATTTCACCATGAAATGCTCCTTTAAAAGCTTGATTGTCTGCTATAGTGGAGGTAAAGAGCAAGGGATGAAAATGAGAGGTTAGAGATGGGTGAATAGTGCCCATTCTATCTCTCGCACATAACTCTTATCCAACCTCATCCCCATTCCAACATTTGCTCTTTGTCCAAACTTGCCCCTAAGCCTTGTTTACTTTCATTGGGACCCTTCTAGCCAATTTATGTCACAACTTGAGTTCAAGCCCAAGCCAGGTTCTTAGGCCACTATTGCATATAAAGCACATCAGGCCTCCAATTTAACACTTAGTACAATTTAGTCTTTACCCATGGTTATATGGTTCCAATGAACTTTGTAGCTTATGATCTTGATAGAATGGGTCATTTACACCTCAAAAACCTTGAGTGTACCATAATCATAGTTTTGCCCTTCATGTAAGGCAAAATTACCAAAATGCCCCTAGTGGCAGTTAAGTGCCATTTGTGCTCTAGGAACCTTTTAAACCCTTCTTACTTGCTTGAAATGCATAATAAATGTTTAGTAAGGGATGTCTTACCTCATAACCAAGCCTTACCTGACCATGACCAGTCCAACACCCGGAGGGTTGTAACATTGCATTTATGGAGTTGAAACGGTACACAACTTCCCTTATAAAGCCAGCTTATCTTAAGGGTGCAGCTCCTTATCCTAATTCAGCTTCCATCTTGAATCCTTGTCTTCATTCAGCTTCCATCTTAAATCAATTGTTAAGATAACAATAATAATGCATATGTAAAACCCTTCAAGTTGGAGAGAGAGAAGTGGAAGGATGAATACACAACTTGCTTTCTAGTTTGTGAAATTGTTCAATGCCAAGAAGCTTTGTGAATATATCTATTAGTTGTTCAAGCGAAGTTGGATATAGGTCTGACAAATGAGATCAAACAATAACTTCCCATGAACAAAGTAAAAATTGAGTTCAATGTGTTTAATTCATTCGTGAAAGAATGGGTTCTTAACTATATGAATAACGGCTTGATTTTCATAATAGACCGGTATAGGACCTTCGATTTGAATGCCAACATCATTGGAAACATATTGCAACCATTATAACAAAGTAATGATTTAAACAAGAGCTCAATACTCAGCATTAGTTGATGATTATGACATAGTAGGTTGCTTTTTACATTTCCATGATATTGGACTAGCTCCTGGCATTGTGAAGTAACCAGTAGTTGATCTATAATCCTGTCCAATCAAAATTTATATAGCCTTGTAATTTGAGACTACTTGAGGAAGAAAAGAAAATGTCATTAATAACCATTCCTTTGAGATCTAAAGACATGATGTGCAACATCCAAATGAGCAATGCATGGTTGTTGCATGAACTGAGCAAGGTAGTTAACATATATGAAGATATCCAATCAATGATTCAGGAAAATATGCAAGAAGTTATTAGTAACTTTTGTGCTGCAAAAAATCACCCTGTGGATGTTGCAATCAAGATAGATAATGAGAGAATTTCCAAGTGGATTGCCTTTGTCAAGAATCAGAAAATGAACAGAAATGTGTTCAAAAATGCAGTGATAAAGAGAATGTTAAAGGAGTTACTGACAAAGCTATATGGTTCACCCATATGCTTTGACATGGCCACCATGGCGCTAGACATGAGTACTGTGGACTGTAAGCTGAAGAATGTTGACACCTACTTGAACCATTTGAAAGATGAATATGGTTAGATCCTCTATACCAAGCTTTTTGTCTACAATGCTACAGGGGAGAGCCTAACGTTCATGAGGCATAGTGATAGGTTAGGCCATTTAGTGCATTCAACGTGTCCTATGGAGATACATAATGGCCAGTGGGATGCCTTTTTCCACTGATCACAGTGAGGGCCCTAAGAAGGTTCTACTAGGGAAGTCATGTACTACCTCAACTCTATAGACATAGAGTTCAAGATATGTTGGATGAATATTTTTGACAGGCAAAATAGCTATCATGCCGATATCAGCAACAACTCGCCAACTAAAGTAAATCATCATTTTTAAGGTTAAAATCCAAATAAACTAGGAAAAGACTTCCAAGTGCTTTGCCTACATTATGCGTGAATTTGCAGTTTAATCGTCGTCTGATGAATTCTGACAAATAAAATGTTTTAAGTTAGTGTAGAGTTTCCTAAAAACTAAGGGAGTGTGAGACAATTACTTAAATTCTTAAATAGTTTAAAAGCATGAATAGAAGAGTATGAACCATATATCCTATTAGTTTAGTTCACCATTTGCAAGCATTTCATTCACTGTAATAAATTAAAGTTTCAAGTTTCTTGTTTGTGTTATAGGGTTGGGGACCAATTAATGTCAACATGTTGACAATGACTTGTCAACCAATTTCCAGAACAGAAAAGAAAGCTAGGAAACATTCTAGAACTTCAAATAAGAAAAAAAACCACAATGCAAACAAAGGGAAGAATTCTACCATGCAGAAGGGTGAACCAAGTATAATTGATTTCTATAATGCTTTTTTTCAATCAGGTGAAAATTTTTTTGACCCTACAATGCCAATTTTGTTATATGATGTTGGTTAATATAATATTGCTCAAGTGCTTAAACATACTTACATGGGTAATTTAATTATACACATAGGTTCTACTATAGCAAAAAAATCAACTAGAAAGCCACCAATAGAGAGCTTACAAACAACTATTGCCAATTTAGGTAGGCTCTTCATTTTTTAGGTGTAAAGTAAAACTTGCATTTTATTCAATTCCTTTTAACAATCTGCGGGTTAAAATATGTGACTAACACTAAAGTCCCTTCAATGTGGCAAAGACCATTATGTAGAATCACCATTACATCTTGCGGATGGCCGAACTTAATAATAAATCTGCATGAACTGATGGCTCCTGGAACTGTGGCTTTACCATCAAGCTTCCAGGAATGGTTAATAAAAGTTTGTATAAAGTATTGTGTAAAACATCTTCTATCAACTATTTTAATTAGGAGACAGCTAATGAACATAGGAAAATCATTATCCATGTTCTTCAAAGAACCATGTGCAGAGGAAATCATCTTAGAAAGCATTGGTGCCAAAAGATTACCCCTTGCTCTTACCTTCTTTGTTTTACCCCATAAAATATTGACTCAAGCCCATAATTTCAATTTCAAGAAGGGTATTACAATGTTTGCAAATCAACATAATACACAAAGCAATAAAAAAATGAACAGACCAAGTGAACCAAACAACCAACAGCCAAATAGTTCAAGCTAATCAATGAATCAAAATGAATAGAACTTCCAAGAGGAAAATGAACCAGTAAGCAACATGAAAGGGATTCCTACTTTAACCAAAGAAAACTAATAGAACAATTGATTCAAACAACAAATGGAACCTGATAACGAATGAAGGAGTAAATGCCTACTATGGTAGTGGCTCGGCCTAATAAATGGCGACCATAGAGGTGACTCATTTTGAGCTTTGCATATGCATTCTGAATTGTTTGAAGCAGCTCACCAGACATTGATTAAGTGTCGTCAAAATGGAAGACGCTGATGGAGAATAGAGGTTCTAGTACTTACAAGGGATTAACAACATTGGAGACTTTAATTTAATGGAGATGCAAACAAATTGTAAAAGACCATCCAAACTATAGTTAGGATTTGGAAAGAAATTTGAGGAAAATGCTAAAGAACAAGAAAGGGAATTGAGAGATTAAATAGGATTTTTGATGGAAAACCCAAATAGCAAAAACCCATGCATGGTGGTAGTTCAGGGAAGCACAGCTACATTCAATTTGAAAGTTAGGGTTAACAGGCTCTTTGGGGAAGTCTTATAAACAAACCAAACGAATAAAAGTTTTTAGAAGGGGGGAAGAAATAAGGAAATTGGATGACAATTAGGTGAAAATGGTGGAAATTAGTAGGAATTGAGCGAAGGAGATGAAGCTCTTTTATTGGAGTGATATGGCTCTATCAAAGCAAAGGTGGGATATCTTTTTAAATTAAAGGTTGGCTTTGTCACATTCTCCATTTTAGGAGGGATGATGTATTTGGTGCCTATAGGGTCTACCATGGGAGATATAAGCAAGGATGAAAAAGGAAGTAGAAAAGTGAAAATAAAAAATTTGTATAAGCTAGATAAATAGGAAAAAAAAAACTAGCCATAAACATAATTGGACAAGAGGTTAGACACACCACTTATTGGCTTGAAAAATAGAAAAGTAAAGAAGACCAGAGAATGCTTTGAAATTGCACAGAAGGTTAGAGAGGTGCAAAAAAAAAAAACAGAGTTAGGAAAAAATATTGGAGAAGAAAAATGGAGGGGGAAGGTTATGGAAGTGATGATGGACAAGATAGGGCAAGAGCAAGACAAGTAGGAAGTGAGAACAAATCAACACAAGTTCGGAAAGAAAAATGAAAAAAAAAAGCTTGGAGACAAGCCATAAAGAAGACGCCTCAAGAAGTGTTAGAAAGTACATAGCTCCAGGGATGGGATAAGGATCATGCCCCACACTTAGCCATTCTGTCAAGAAGAAACCAGAACATAATGAATGGAAGACATGGAAAGAGTTGGTCGATAACAATTGAGTCTCCAATTATAGAGAAAATCCAAGCCAACACCAGCAAATAAGAAGAAACTGAGATGAGAGGCGAAGAACTGCAGCAAGCAACCAAACTATCTAATCCACCATATTTGGGTTCAGCGAAGTAAACTAGGGAAGACATGCATGAATTGCGACCAAGAGAACCTAATTAGAGAGTGAAATCAACATAAATTAGGTTTACTATATTTAAGGATTCAATCGGTAAAGTTGACTAAGAATGAACAAAGGTGAAGATGAAGTTAGAGAAGTGTGTAGGTATATGTGAAGTCAGATGTTTAAAATATTAAATCACTTAAATATATTATACAGAATTAACATTTGTCTAATCACAAGTTACAAATAAAGTGTATAAGTAGAAGAAAATGCATAAAAGTGCATGTATTGATAATGATAAAAACAAAAAAAAGTGTCAAAGAAACATAATTTTTTTTTATAAAAATGTACATAATAGCAGTATTTTTCTTTTCAATAAGCAAACATTCTTAAATAGTTTGAGTAATTTTTATGAAATGTCCATAATCTTTAGTCATTATTTTATTTTAGTCTCCAATTTATTGAATATTCTGTTTTAGTCCTAAACCTATTAAAAACATTTCATTTTAGTTTAAATCTATTGAAAATATTTCATTTTAGTCCCAATTTGATGAAATTTGTTACCTCAAAGTATTTGTCTAATAATTAATTTTTAGATCATAACTTAAACTATCCGGTAACTATCTCACAATAAATTTAATCTACATAATAATTTTTTAACAGTTAATGAAAAATTAAAATCACATTTTTTTCTTCTATAAATTGAACTTATTTCATTTAAAAAAGAAAAACTATTGATTGAAATTTTTTATTTATTATTAAAAAATATTAAACTTTTAAAATTTATTAAAAAAATAGTTACCAAATATTTAAATTAAAATTTTAAAAATTTCTATCAAATAATTATTTTGAGTTAATAAATTTTATATAGTGAGGGAAAAAAATAAAACAATTTTAATAAATTTAAAACTAAAACAGAATATCCAATTGGTATTAGGAAGAAAAGGAAATAATGACTTAAGATCAGGCGCCATTTATCCATTTTACTCTTAATAGTTTATATGGAACTGGAGAATTTGAGGGCTGACCATCCTCTTTCTATTGCTCGGAAAATTTTCCTCATATCCAATTCCATCTCAATCAAGCACCGAAAAGAAAATACAAAAATTAAATAAAAAAAGAAACCAATTTTATAGCAGTCGGAACTTCGAAACTACGGATCAAATGCAGCTGCTTGCTCTTCGACTTCGCTGTCGAATGAGTCGAGGCTCAAACTCTCTCTGATTCAGTCTCACCTTTTCGTTTCGCAATGTAAGTCTCTCTATTTCGATCCTCTGAATTGAGCTTCTTGTCACATTTCATGGCTTCTTGTTCCGCTTCTGGCTCCTCGCTCCACCCAACGCTCCCTGCCTCAAAAGCCCGATGCCGAAAGTTCAGAAACCATATAATTCGATGTCAAATTCGTTCCTCCGATGGAGGTAACACCGAAGACCGTGATGATGAGGGTGGCAAACCCAAGTTTAATCTACTTGCAGTACCTGTTACTTTCGCGGTCATCTCCACGTCATTTCCACGACAATCGATTGCTGCACCTAGATTTTCGGAAAGAAAAAGAACTCAGAAGAAACCCCAAGAAGCTCTAACCCCGGAGCAGCTAAAAGCCTGGTCCAACAATCTTCCAACCGTGTCAAATCGCATTCCCTATACCGAATTACTGAGTTTGAGAAGCTATGGAAAGCTAAAGCATGTCGTTAAATCATCTAGGTTGAGATTGCGGCAGGTCGCGGAACCTGTTTTGGTAGTTTTGGAGGATTCTAGGGTGTTAAGAACTGTTTTACCATCTGTAGAGAGTGATAGGAAGTTCTGGGATTCCTGGGATGAGCTAAAGATAGACTCTTTGTGTATCAATGCTTTTATGCCTCCCGTTAGGCAGCAGAGCCTGCCTGCTCCATATCTGGGGTTTTTGTGGCAGGTGCCAGCGTTTATGCTGTCTTTGTTCAAGCCAAAGAAGCAGTCAAAAAGAGCTGCAGAGTTAAGGAGGATGAGGGAAGAGCTTAAGCGGCAAACTAAGGTGGAATTGGAGAGGATGAAGGAAGAAAGCGAGATGGTCGAGAAGGCAATGAAGTTGCAGAAGAAGGAGGAGGAGAGAAGGAAGAAGCGAGAGATTAGGATGAAGAAGTTTGAGGAGTCAGTTCTTGATGCAAGGGAGAGGTCCCTAGATATGGCAGCTGTATGGCAAACTTTGGCTCGAGATAATAATGTAACTACTTTACTTGGAGTATTCTTCTTTTATATATTTTATAGGACGGTGGTACTTAATTATAAGAAGCAGAAAAAGGATTATGAGGACAGGTTGAAGATAGAAGAGGCAGAGGCAGAGGAAAGAAGGAAGATAAGGGTGTTGGAGAGAGGATTGCAGGGACTTGTAGGTGAAGGTGATGATGCTGAGCAAATCAGTGGTGAGGAGAATCCTAATATGAAGATGGCTATGCAGTTCATGAAGTCAGGAGCACGTGTTAAGAGGGCACAGAATAAGACGTTGCCAAAGTATTTGGAGGCAGAAGTGGATGTGAAGTTTTCTGATGTTGCTGGGCTTGGTAAAATACGCCTAGAGCTTGAGGAGATTGTGAAGTTTTTCACACATGGAGAGATTTACCGGCGGAGAGGAGTGCGAATACCAGGTCAGTAGAATTCATCTTTTTCTCCGCTGATTATAGTTTCTTCCATGAAATCACAGCATCCTTTGTTTCCGTGTCTATTTTATAGGCATTCTTCCTCCTTTAACAGGTTTTTGCCCTCGTATTTTAGTTATTCCTATTTGATCTACTGAACTAGCTATAAATAATGCGGGGAGGAAATGCATTGTAAACTGGAGCAAATCTATTGGTGCACATTGAGTGTGATGCACACTTGAACATTTGATAATACTACACTTGTTTCATTCGTTTTGGCTTGCTGGGATAATGAAATGACTGTATGCTGTTGTATAAATTGTCAGCAGTTTGCTTCTGACTCTGGTGATTTTAGGCTAATTGTTTGCACTTCGCTGGACTATCACCTTGCATTTGCTTCCCCAGTTTATTGAAGTTGCTGAACTCCATAATTTGTTGGGTTTTCTCTTTTTCCCTTTAATGGTAGCTTAACCAATGCTATTCTGTGGTGATGTAACGGTTCTATGTTAGATTTAGTTGAAGAGCCACTCGTTCCTCTTTATTACACTTGCTTATTTTCTGACATGATTATGCTCATAATCAGGTGGCATACTTCTTTGTGGCCCCCCTGGTGTTGGGAAAACTTTGCTAGCAAAAGCCGTGGCTGGTGAGGCAGGTGTAAACTTCTTTTCCATATCTGCCTCGCAGTTTGTGGAAATATATGTTGGTGTAGGTGCATCTCGTGTCCGTGCACTTTATCAGGAGGCCAGGGAGAATGTAAGTGTTATCTTTAGCTTTTGACTCGTGTTCTCTTTAGTTATTTTTTTTTTAAAGTTATTTTGCTGCTGTTAAACTTCTTTATTTATTGATCATCCTGCATGGAAATAAAAAGATGTCCTGTCTAACGACTACATTTAGTGTTACAGAAGAATTTCTGTTTGACTGTAAGTCTGTAAAAACAGTCCATTTGTCTTTCTCCTGCACTGCATTTGGAACCTCTTTTAGGCATTCCAATCTGTTAAGAATGGTTTATCTGCAATTATTTCTAATGGCTTCTTTTTCTGTAGGCCCCATCCGTAGTATTTATTGATGAATTGGATGCAGTTGGAAGGGAACGTGGTTTGATTAAAGGTTCTGGTGGACAAGAACGAGATGCCACA
This sequence comes from Aquilaria sinensis, assembly GCA_005392925.1. Taxonomy (NCBI): domain Eukaryota; kingdom Viridiplantae; phylum Streptophyta; class Magnoliopsida; order Malvales; family Thymelaeaceae; genus Aquilaria; species Aquilaria sinensis. Next base: position 159,606 of record SMDT01000417.1, read on the forward strand.
CTAAATCAGGTTCATTGTATATAACTACTTGCTTGTAGTTGTAAGCTGTTGTTTCACCATCTGGAAGTTCCATTATTTTATTGTAAAAAAAAAGAGCAAAAAAAAGAAGTGATGTTGTTTTCCAATTCTAGCTGCTTGTATGCTTAGACGGGTTTGAAGGAAGAGGAGAAGTGATTACAATTGCTTCAACAAATAGACCAGATATTCTAGATCCTGCCCTTGTCAGACCTGGTAGGTTTGATCGGAAAATCTTTATTCCAAAACCTGGACTTATAGGTCGCATGGAAATTCTGCAGGTACCGGTTACTAATGTATTACAGTTCCCTTGTGTTTGATATCAAACTGCTTTATTGTCATCTGCAAGTATATTTCGGTTTTTTATTCCCATAAAGTTTTATTTGGTGGTTAATAGGTTCATGCTAGGAAGAAGCCTGTGGCTGAGGATGTTGACTACAGGGCTGTCGCAAGTATAACTGATGGAATGGTTGGTGCAGAGTTGGCCAACATAGTTGAGGTTGCTGCTATTAACATGATGCGTGATGAAAGGACTGAGGTTTGAACTTACTCTTGTGGGCAGTGAGCTTCACTTTTCCCATCCATTCTTGTCTTTGGCATGGAAAAGATTGCAAAACCTTGTTGTCTAGTCTAAGGTCTTTTGGACCAGCTAATGTCCTTGAAAGAAGTGAGAGCCTGTAAGGAAAAGCAGCTGTGCACTTGGACAAAAATTATATGTAGTTTGACTTTAACTTGAAAAGGCACTCAGTTTTAATTTACATTATGAGCTTAATTTTGCTTACCCCAATTAGTTTTCGTTGAAGAATGGCGTGGTGTTAATAATATGAAAGAAGTACAGTAAATGCATCACTATGATGTATTGCTAATAAATGGGCTGAGTAGCCTTCTGTGATTGCTTGCAATTTTATGATATTCTGTATGGATGCAGATTACCACTGATGATTTACTTCAAGCTGCACAAATTGAAGAACAAGGACTGCTAGAGAGAAAGGAAAGGAGTCCAGAGAAGTGGAAACAAGTGGCTATAAATGAAGCCGCTGTGGCAGTAGTAGCTGTTAACTTCCCTGATATAAGAAATATTGAGTTTGTATGTATTAGTTCTCTTTTGATATTTTCTCTGCACTTCTACTGACACGTAGAGACCTCTGCTACTTAACATATATAATGTCTTGCCGAACATATGCATCCAAGAATACCCAATCTTCTTCGGTCTAGAGAGAACTTTGGCCGCTTCCTAAGACTAGTAAGAAGTGCCTTTTTTAATTCAGAAAACTGCAGAGTCTATACTAACTTCCATCTATGTTGGGTGCAGTTTGGTGATTGATAATGCGGTAGCTTATCATGTTACAATCAGCCCTTTGATTTGGTTCCTTTTTGAGGAACTGAAGGAACTCGAGTGATGTACTTATGACACCTGAAAGTCTGTTCGTGAACTTTTATCCTAAAGCAGTTTTAGGTTGTGTGTGGATGTGTGTTCTTAAGAGAGGGAGTGAGAGGGAAAGAGAGACAGGGAGAGGGCGAGAGAGGAGAAAGATATAAAAAACTGTTACTATAATTTTCAAAACTAAAGATAACAATTGACCGGAGGATTTTGAATATGATTATGCTTGAATTCTGAAGCCACCCTGGAATTTGAGGAGGATATAATTTTGAAAAATTGTCTTCTTAAAAAGTTTTTTGCTGTTGGTTGTGAACACGTGCTAATTAATTATTGCTTAATTGCAGATTACTATTGCCCCTAGGGCTGGTAGGGAACTGGGTTATGCACGAGCTAAAATGGATCATGTAAAATACAGTGGAGGACTATTAAGGTATGCATTCTTGGAGCCGTTTCATGTTTTTTCTTTTGAGTTTATTTCTTATATAGGAAAACCACATATATCATATCATACCAAACATTGAATGGTTATACTTGGTCTGTCATCATCAATCCTTTAGAGCATCATAGCTGCGCTCAGTTGTTATCTTTCTGTCCTTAACTGTTTACATATCTAGTATTGTTAAGTGGTAATATCTTACATTGCCAAGTTGAGGGGTTTGTTGCTTGTTTATTGTCCATCAATTATCAGCCAGTTTTAGGTTGGATTCTTTAACGCATTATAAGAGAACAAGGTTTGTCACTCCCCTCTACCATATGTTAGCCTCATTGCTCTGTCATGGTCCACATGATAGACCCAGTTTGAGTCATCTTGGGGGCATCCATGTGAGGGCATTTACGTGTTTTGGATTTGTTAGTGCTCTATGTACGGTACTGAATCAATTTGTTTTAGGTTGGATTTTTTAACAGTTACTGAGTTGTCTCTGTTTTCTCATGCAGCCGGCAGTCCCTTCTGGATCACATCACTGTTCAATTAGCTCCAAGAGCAGCTGATGAACTTTGGTACGGTGAGGATCAGGTTAGAAATTCTCTTTTTGTCCTTCCCCCTCAGAATGTCCCACTTCTTGCTCCTCCATTTCTGTAAGGGTCTGTTTGGTCGGAGGTATCAAACATTCACATGTTTACACACACTGCTTCTCTCTCTCTCTCTCTCTAATATAATAAGCCATCCTCCCTTTTTCCTTAAAAAAAAAAAAAAAAAGGAAGAGAGGGAGACAGAAACCGTCCTTGCATATTATCCGCTTCAATGTAGTGTTTGATGGAGGATGGTGGAGGTGACACATTGCGGGCTCATAGGGGCTTGGCAAGAGAAGCAGCCAATCAGCTAGGAATCATTGGTCCTGGTGAAAAACAGTAAGGAGAGAGACAATCCTGGCCTGCCAAAGGCCTTTCAGATTCTGCTGGTTGGCATCTTGCCAATGTCGGCAAGCAGAGCTGCAACATCTGGGACCATGATTCTCAAAAGATAAGGCATCACCACTGCCATTGATGCTTTGTTTTCAACCATAATCCCAACTTGGCATTCGTCAAGTCCTGAAAACTGGACCTCACCATCGTTGTGGTTGGCAAGACCCCAGATGTGGAGACTTTCAGAAACAAACTGACACTTTCCAGAGTCAGGGCCGAGCATGATGAGGAACATGTCTGGGGAGGTGAAGTATGTGGTGATGGTGGTTGTGTTGGGGAGGCCACACATGTCGCAAATAGACATGTTGATGGCGTGGTTGTGGTGGATGATAGCTCAATGAGTGGCAGATGTGCTGTAAGACAATTACACCGGAGAGCTTTGACTTTTATTGTTAGATTTATGACTTTGTTGCAAGGGAAAGTGAGATAATTTCCTGTCATGCAGGGAATTACTTTCCTGCAATTGTCATTACATAATTGTCCCAGGCAAACTAAATTACTGGAAATAAAGGGTCAAAATACGTGCTGATCATGGTTCATGGCAAAGTTACTTTCCAATCTTTCAATTCCTGGGAATGTGAAAACTTTCTATCAGATGCTACCCCAAAGGAGATATTACAAAGAGTAAGTTATTTAAACATGGGGGTCTTTCTACCTGGCTTAGGGTAGTTTGGGCAGGAGGAACGTCGGGAACGATAGATGCTTTATTGATTGATACCCATAAAGCGCTGCTAAGTAGGAAAAGAAACAGAAACTGGAATTTTGTGAAAATGAGGTGTTATATTATAACTTTCATTCAGGTTCTGTTACAGGAGAGGGAGCTATCGCCTTCCCCTCCCTCCCTTACTGGCTCAGCCAGTCTTATGTGTATCATGTTTTACTTATTCTGATTGGCTTGATTGTTTCAGTTGAGTACAATTTGGGCTGAGACGGCCGACAATGCTAGGTCTGCAGCACGGGCATATGTTATTGGTGGTCTTTCAGAGAAACATTATGGATTAAATAACTTCTGGACTGCTGAAAGAATAAACGTATGTACCTTTTTCATCAATTTCATCTTCCTCCTTCCATTTAATTTGCTGCACTTTTGAAGGTTGGATGGAAACAACTTGATTGCATTCTATTCTCATGTTAATTGGAAATAAAGCAGCAACCTGGGATAGCTGAATGATGCCTATTGTAGTTGTGGTAAGTACAAAATAATTATAATTTGATAGGATTTGCATTTCAACTAGTCATCTTCCAGGTATCAGCTCAGGTAATTAGGTAAGAGGCTGTAGGGTGACAGCTCAAGCGATGGCTAGCATGATCCCAAAATCTGATTGCGAAAAGCATTTAGCCATCTTCACCATTGATTATTCATAATGATAGCTGTCCTCTTCCCTGTATAAGCATTTACCTATTCGTGTCTCTCTGAATTTCAGGAAATCGATTCAGAAGCATCAATGATCCTGCATCTGTGTTATGAACGTGCAAAAGTGGTATTTCATCTCAGTTTTGAGGATGCTTAATCTGGCAGTTGCTTTCAGGCCTTTGACCTGTTTCTTTCTTCATCTACCATGTTTCTCCAGATACTGGATCAAAACAGAAAGCTCCTGGATGCTGTGGCAGAGGAACTTGCTGAGAAGAAAAGCTTGACAAAACAAGAATTCTTTCGTCTTGTTGAGTTACATGGCTCGCTTCAACCATCACCACCCAGTGCCCTCGACATAAGGGCTGCCAAGCGTGCTCAGTTCGAGGAAATGATGAGGGAGCAGAAGGTAATAGCTGGTGCTAGCAACTCATGAGAAACTGCAAACTGCAGTGGTCGGCAGCCTGGTTCCCAATCTGGCTACAAACAGGCAACGACCTTTGAGGAAATGATGAGGGAACAGAAGGTAATAGCCGGCGCTAGCAACTCATGAGAGACCGGAAACGTCACTGGTCAGCAACCTGGCTTCCAATCTGGCCACAAACAGGTAACAGACCTTCAAAGCTTCGGCTGTCAAGGCAACAGTTGTAAGGTCAGCGGTTAAAAAGGATTTGAAACTTGGGCCTCAGTAGGAAGCACAATCACTGTTTAGATTACGAGATCAATTTTCGATGTTGCGGGCGTTTCGCTGCCAAAAACTAAAAACATTGCAAATCCGTCACACTCTATGAAAAAGGTGACGAAAACAAGGTGTCTAATTCGTCGATAAACTGGAGTAGCTTTTTAAAAGCGATGAACGAAGAACGCTCTATTTCCGTTGCTATAAATGATAGGCCCGTCGTTTTTTTAGCGGCAAGAAAGCCGAGAATTTAATTTTTCTTACAGGTAGAAAGTGCTTTATAATTATGGGAATAAAGGAATTTCTGGTTCTCATGATTCGGAAGACCATAGAACTAGTGTAATTGACATTTTATAGAAAGATTTGGTGAATGTAGGATTTGAATCTTTAATCTTCATATTGGTGTCATAATCCTCAACCAGTTGGGCTGGGGTTACAGGACTATCCTATAATATCATTTTCATACACACACACACAATTAAAATAAAAAATGTAAGATTATAAAAGAATGACAAAAGATAAATAATTTAGAAATTCTAAAAATTATTACCGTAAAACAAAGTATCTATAAAATATATGAAAATATAGTAAAATAACCCACAAGGACAAGAATATATACCCCAATTCTTAACTCGGTATGTTCCCTTTAACAATGACCAAGAATAGTCTCATGGCCTACATGATCCTTCATTCCAGATGATTTAGAGGAGCAATGTTGCTAAAGTTGAGAGATGCAGCCTCCCAGTTGCATGGAATCTGGAGATGACACGACAAAGAGTAACATCAATCTCTCTTCGCATGCTGAAAATGAGGCCATACGTTCTTGCTAGCAATTGTCTCCTTGCAGAACGCGGACCAACATGCTGACGACAATAAGAAGCAGCCTTTACAAAAGATATATTCTTGTTCTTCTTATTCATGTTAGATTTTTATTTTCATTTAGGTTTATTCCAAATAGTCAACAAGTTCTACCAGTGTGTAATACTCTCAAGAATAAAAGTCAGGCACCTCTCTAATCATATTTGAGCATATGTTGTTCATGTTATTCCTCTACTTCTTGCCAAGAGACTTAAAATGTGTAGTCCGAATGAGCAAATCATTTGGCCCCCCCTACTTATACTATTGGTGAAGTTTAAAAGTAACAGTTTATTACTTGCAATGTAGTCCCAAGACTGTTTAAAAATTTTAATTGTTGTGCTTGTATTTTTCTAAAAGTTGTAATGTCAACAAACCTCACTAGAAATCTTTACGTAAGTCACTTTGGGGGTAGATAGTGACAGTTTAATTATCTGCAATTTGGTAAATAGACTATTTAAAAATTTTAGTTGTCATGTTTTCCTAAAAGTTGCAAAGTGACCTCAAAACTTTGATAATATTTTCAAGTAAGGTTAAAAAATGACAGATTACTCCGTAGATTGTTTTAAAATTTTTTAGTTGTATTCCTTAATTACATTTTTCTAAAAGTTACAAAGTCACCTAAAAATTCGATAAAATTTTCAAGTAAGTCAATATATTGTTTAAAAGATTTAATTATAGTCCTTTTAATTTTCTAAAAGTTTCAAAATGTCCCCAAAAATTTGATAACATCTTCAAGTAAGTCACTAAAGTCTGAAAAAGCCACAGTTTAGTCCTTCACAATTTGGTCCGTATTCTATTTGAAAGTTATTTGCAGCCCTTAAAGAATTATTACTTAATTAATAAGTGGAATTTGGTAGCTTAAGCTGTTTCATGTACTCCTGATGTCTGGGGTATGTGAGACACCCCTTTTTATTGGAAATTAAACTTGATTGAGTTCGCAGTTGGTTCATTAATCTATTTAGTATGTATCCCCAATATTATTCATAGTATATATTTGAAGAAGTCAAAAGGTTAAACTTTTAGTTATGTTTGTCTGGCTCTTCGTAGGTCATGCTTATGCCTTTTAGTTATTTTTGATATACATATATACATACATATACATATATTTGAGTTGTGCATAGGGAAATATTTCTCTCATAGAGAGAAATGAGTGAAATACAGTGGAATGACTAATATTTGAGTTAAAGTATTTCCTGTCTGGGCATATCTTGTACGAACTCTCTTCTAGCTCATTTTATTTTCCCAGAAAAGTTGTATTAGATTCAGAGTAGTTGGTAAGAGCGGGTTGGTGTTAGAGCCAAGTTGGTATTAAGGCTGTTCAGAGTAAAAGACAGAATAAAAGCCCACGGTGGAAAGAGCGGCGTGGAAAGGAACGTTTGAGGAGTTGCTCAAGGTTCGAAGAAAGGAGAAGTTGTTGAGTTTTGGCTTGTTGAATTAGAGAAGTGCAATCACCGAGTTTGTAAAAAACTCGTTGAGTTGGAAGAAGATGAAGTAGAAGGTCTTCAAAAGGGAGTTGTTCTCCTTGAAAAGTTTCTTCAAAGCCAAGGAAGTGGACTTTGTGTCTGATGTTGTTGTGATTGTGCCCTTCAAGATGGTTCTTAAGAAATTACTTGAAAAATTACATTTACCCCCTTCAATCTACTCGTGTGATAAGTTAGGTTGAGATCATGCTCAATGTTTTTATTGTTAAAGTTGGTTTTGAAGATTTAAGTGGTATGCAAACACAATTTGGATTCGAGGCTTATCTAGAAAAGGATGCAGAAAATGAAGCAGCTTCTTGTGTGATTCGTCATCTGAAAGGTGTTTACAATGTTGTTATTGAAGAAGTTAATGCAAGGGATTTCTATTATGCTTGAAGTGATCTGGAGGATTATCTTAGCAAAGCACACAATATATAGTTGAATGATTTTGAACAAATTTGTCAAGAATTGGAGCAATTGTGGCTAAGCATTGAAGATTGGTGATTTTACAAGATTGCGTGCTTGAATCATAGTCTGCAAGAGGAACTAAGTTTAAGAGCTGGGTGTGATTTTTCATTAATCTATTTTGTAAGCATCCGCATTGTTCATTGTGTTTCAAGAAGTAGAAGGTTGCAACTTTTAGTTATTATGTGTGTATGCGTGACTCTTCATGAATGGTGTGCCTTTTAGTTATTTTGCATATTTGTGAAGTGCCTTTTTAGAAGACATGTGAAGAACTAATTCTCTAGAGTCTAGATTTATGTTCTAGGATCTATAATATAGGTGATTGTTGTTTGAGTTGTGTGGAGGTAAATATCTCTCTAAAGAGAAATAAAATGGAATAAAGGGAAGTATTCCCTCACCAAACATATTCCTTACAACTCTCCTCTAGCACATTCTATTTTTTTCCAACACTCATAGATCGAGTGAAGTCAGCGGTGTCGAACGCCATAGCCTCTAAAATATCACCAAATGCAATAAATGTGTGAATTGACCCATCAACATCCAGCGGATAAAACACATTTTGGCTGGAGGAAGCTAGTGTCATCAAGGGGCACATATTAAATTATATTCTTGAGATATTCCTAATAATTTTTTTGCCATATCCCTTTTTCTTCAAAATTTTATGTCCTTTCTTCCTCCCTTGTTGCCTTGTAGTATCATATTTCTCAGCATTTTTGTGAAGTTTATATATATCAGCATATAACAACATTGATTAAAAGTTATATCAATTTTTCTTCTTATTTTTTTTTTGTAATACTCTATCTTCCTATAATTTTTTTCAATATTTATTATTTTGGTTTATCCCAAGTCTTTCAACATTTTCATATATTGTAAATTATTTTACCATAATACTCTTAAAACTATCAACTAAATATATTTTTATTCTTTTCAATAATATTCTTATTTACGTGAAAAGTGAATGGTAGAAATAACAACAACACATGAACTCTTCCATTTGTCCGAATTTCCCTGTCAAGTTCAAATATTTCAAATAACCCACAATGAAGGGAGAGAATTAAATTATACAAAAAAAGATAAAAAGAAACACTCCTTCCATCCCAAATTATTTGCCACTTTGAGCTTGACACAACATTTAAGATGTTTGTGCTTGCCTTTTTTTTTTTTCTTTTCTGTTTCTTGGCGTTGTTTCTATTTTCGTCCCAATTAAAACATCAGTTAAAATGATTTTAGTAATTCACTTAAAAATCTTATCAAAGTTTAGCGATCATCATTTTTTAAAAAAGTATAATATATAAGCACCGTTTACAATTTATTGAAAAATTATATATTACATTTTAATTTAAAAATTATAATTGGAGTTATTTATATGGTAAATTAACTTTGAAATGGTACAACAATTTTACAATATAATTGCTTAAAACTGTAAATGTGAAAAAAATATATATATACGGAACGGTAGGACTAGAGGAGTTACGTAATCCAAAAGAAAAGAGACGGTCTCCACCATGCACCCCCACCCACGTTCCCTCCCCACTACTTTGTTTCCCAATTTTTTTTCTGCCCCTCATATAATCCAACTTCAGATTCAGTTACTATATTTCAACTCAAATAGTATTCGACTCCACAAAACATCTCCAAACATGCACAATTCAGAAATGGCGTGTCTCTGCGCTTGGTCTCTCCTCATTCTGGCAACAATGACTGCTTCCGTGGATGCTTCCAAGGAGTTGAAGGTGGGCGGGTCACTCGGTTGGTGCTCCCCGACCCCAAACAACACCGCCATGTACAGCGAGTGGGCTACGAGCAAAAGGTTTCACGTCGGAGACTCCCTCGGTTAGTCCCATTTTCTTTGCTTTTTTCTTCGCCATGCACGACATGTTTACTTTGATCGTATTACGACCGTCTGTTTTTCTTTACGCAGTTTTCGAGTACCAGAACGATTCGGTCCTGGTGGTGGACAAGTGGGGATACTTCCACTGCAACACCAACAACCCCATCTCCGGCTTCAGCAATGGAAGCACCACCATCCAGCTTGACCGGCCGGGGCCGTTTTACTTTATCAGCGGGGCGCCCGAGCACTGTATCAGCGGTCAGAAGCTGTTTGTGAAGGTCATTGGCCTGCATCCCCCAGGTGCTGCCTCTGCTGATGCTCCTGGGCAGCGCTCTGGGGCCGGGTTGATGCCTATGGTTACTAATGGTTCTCTTTTCATGGGTCTTCTTTTGGGGTTCCTTGCTTTGGTTTGATATATGTTGAAGTTATAGATTTGTGTTTTTTTTTTTTGTGATAACCCTTTTTTTGTGTCGATTCTAGGTGCGTGTTGATGTTCTGGTTTCAGTAGTCTGGGAGCAGTAATTTCTTGTTGCTTGTGTTGGTACATTATTGATGATTTCAATTTGTGCTATGTAGTTATTGTGTTTAATTTTTTTTTTGTTAACATTAATTTGCTTGTTTACTTTTTCCATTTTTATCGTCTATATACCCCTAACTAGTTTTTTAGTTTGTGCATTGCACGAGTTAATTAGCAGTTTGAATATTTTTAATTTATGGATATTGTTGCACAATGAACAACAAAAAACAGTGATTAAAATTCATAGATGAAAAAATTTAGTTAATTAATTTAATAATGATTTAGTATGAAAATTTTGTTACAAAAGTGTATTGTATATTATATTTCGAATGAACAAAAAGTTTCATTAAAAAGAGTATTTGAATTCGGAAATTCCTTGGCCTAAATGCACCAGCGGCCCCTGAACTTTGCAAACTTAGTTAAGTTAGTCTCTAAAGTAAAACTCCGACAACAACAACCTTTAACTTTTGAACTCAGTTCGAGTTGGTCCAGGAAGAGTTACGGCGCATCTCCGAATCACGGCGCACCTTCGAATCACGGCGCATCACCACCGATTTTCCTAACCCGTTTCTGAAAATTGGCTCAAAATCCCCACTTTCTGTGCCGTTCATAAGCTTCACACAACCTTGAAGCAAGAGATCAGCCATGGAAGGGAGGGGCTCGTTCACGGATATATTCGGGTCATCCTGGGGCTTGGAGCGGATGATTCGTCTGGAGACCTCGCTTCGGAGACCATTTCTGGCGACGGACCAATTACCTCACCACCATTGAACCAGAGTTCCGGAAGAAATCGAACTCCTTGCCGCCTTCGAACTAGATTTCCGAAAGAAATTGAACCCCCCATCGACGTCGAACCAGATTTCCAGAAGAAATGGCGAGTTTATGACGAGTGAGTTTGAAAGAGAGGCCGAACAGAGATGGTGGACGGCGGAGGTGAGTGTTAATTAACGTTAATTAACTAATGGACCAATTTGAACTCATGTTGAAAGTTTAAGGTCTGCTACCGTTCCATTTACAATTCAGGGACTAACTCGTCGAGTTTGCAGAGTTTGGAGGCTACTGGCCAAATTCCTGGAAAGTTTTCTATTCCGGGTGGGCTCTCCTGGCAAATTTCTTCAACATTGAACTATGCTTCATCTCTACTCTATTTGTAGTTGTATGCAGAAAATTGGACTTCCTTCCTAAATGTGATAAACTTCAAATTTCTCTTCTTTTTGTGTGGTTGATGTCATTGTTTTTTACCAAGGCAATAATAAAAAATCCGGTGTTGGCATTGCTTACTCGCTGGAGAAATTTTATCAAGCTACGGGTTTTAGTGTTAATCATCATAAACTTTACCATTTCAAAGTCCGATTTCAATATCTACTTCTTTATTTTTTCTTGATTTACATATAAAAAATGAGGGCAAAACTAAAAACTGTACGCAAATCTTTTTTCTTAAAATCTTTGTACATAACCAAATGCCTTGAAAAATCGAGGAGGCGGGATTACAATTTAGGCAACGGCAGAGGCAAGGAGGGGCTGCGGTGTGGGACACCACAATATTTTTCATACTAATATATATACATACTAGTGATGGTGCACGAGCTTTGCACGTGAGTATAATCTTCATAAGTAGCGATGGAGTCATTATAATTAGTCATGAATTAATTAATGATTTTTTGCAGAAATATAAATTGTTGTTTAATGTTTATTTTTATCTTTGTAAAGGGTATTTTCGAACTGTTTAACAAGTTTAGGTCGTTATATGGTGTGGATGAAATTTTTCCAATGGTCTTGCATTGATAAGTGTCAATATCAAAGTATGTGGTGTCAAATGAAAATGATTTCAAAGATGGAGGTGTTTTGTTTCATTTTACCATTTTTTGCGTAGGTTAAGAAGCGATCAGTCAGCAGACTGAGAGATTGCAGCGATGGTTAGTGGGAGGGAGTGTAATCGGCAATGTGAAGGTGGGCGATGGAGTGTTGCCAGCCACCGTTACTTCGATGGGTTAGTGAGTGATGGTTAACGAGTGGGTCGCGATGGTTAGCGAGTGATTGAAAGCAATAAGACGAGCGTAGTGAGCAGTAGCTTGCGGCTGGGAGAGTGAGCGTCAGATTCCGGCTTGTGGGTAATGGAACTTTGATGGCCAGCTGACCGACAGTGACAGAACATATCGGATTTGGGGTTGATGGTCAGAGCTTCTGCCTTGTCTCATTTCTTCTTTGCTGCAGTGAGTATGTAATGTAAGTGCTTCATCAATTGATATGGTGTTATGAAAGTCATAACTTTTCCATTTGTTTTCTGTTTTTTGTCTTTGATTTGCTTAGATGCAATCTTCATGGGTTATAATTTATTGAATTGAAATTGAATTAAAAAGTCAATGCATTGCGTATTGAACCGAGGTTTGCCCGTTTATAATTAAGAGTTAGCAATATATGCTTGTGATTGGTTGAAAGAGATATGAGATTGGGAACAAATGATGGTTTTAACTTCTTTCACATGAATCCTGAGAAAGGTTAATTAAAAAAATACACCAAACAGTAGTTGAACTTGTTCTGCTCAATATTTTCCTAATTTTTCCAGTTTTGGCTGAACAAAGGATGTAATTAAATCTTTTGATGTTTCTCGTACTCATTCTTGGTTCCCCCGTCTGGTTGGGAATAATATATAAGCAATCAAGTAATCAACCTGTTGCAGACCTAAAATGTGGAAATAATATATAAGCAATCAAGCGATCAACCTATTGCAAACCTATAACCTTTTGAGTTGTGAAAGTTTCCTATACTTCTTTCTAATGACATTTATGAAGGGCTCATCATCAGCATCATCTTCATCAGTTTCAGCGGTTTTGTCCTAACTGAGTCCACATGAATTTTCTTGAGAGTTTTCTTTGTTGTGTTTCTTTTTCATCTTATTTGCAGCTATATTTTTTTTTCTTGTTTTCTGTCTTCAAACTTTCTCCAAATATCGATTTTGGTTAAACCTTAAAGCTTTTGCTGCAACCATTCTTCTTCTATCAGCTTCAGTCTTTGTTGCTTCAAACAGAGTGATTGCTGCAGTTTCTTCATTATCTGTAACTTCCAGCATAAGCATGTACCAGAAATAGTGCTTAATTTGATTACCTAGAAATCATATATAACGTAGAGCATACATTGAATAAGTATATATTTATTACCTTTCATGACAGCCGATATCTGGAGCATTGCATTTGTAACAATAAGCTTTTCTTGTGTCCTCGAGAACTACTTTTTTAGAGCATTTATTCCATGCAAGGTACCAAGGCTTCTCTTTGTTGAAAATAGTGGTTATAGTTGCATTGAAAGTATAAAGAATTTCCTTAAAAAATAGAAATACGTTTTAATAAAGATCTGAACATAATTGTTTTTTTTTTTCTGAACTATTTAAACAATGATACCTGCTGAAGAGAAGTTGAAGACGTTGAGGGGTGAAGAATGTCCTTCAATGATA